>MJUU01023183.1:0-30069 GCA_002080025.1 Modiolus philippinarum
TAGAGGATGACATATGCTCACCGCTGCAGTTTGCACATTTCAGTGCATAACTACAGTTAGTGCCCTGGTGTCCCTCTTCCCCGCATCAAAAACACTTCAGCTTGCCCCTACATTGGTTGGTTCCATGTCCAAACTTCTGGCAAGTGAAGCATCTTACTGGGTTTGGAAGGAATTTGTCCAGTTTTATACCAAAGGGGCCAATTTTCAATGATGTTGGAGGGACTGACGTGTTGAAAGTTAAAAGAAAAGTGTTAAGTTTAACAGTGCTTCCTGATTTTTTTGAAATGAATCTTTGTACTTTTGTAACTCCTTGTGATGATAGTTCGTTACAAATGTAATCATCATCAAGATCTGAGAGATACTGACTTCTATCTCTCATTATACCACGACTGCTATTAAGGGTTCTGTGGGGGGATGCCGAAACTTTAAATTCTAATATTTTTGACAATTTTATAAGTTTTCACTTTGATTTTTAGAGATTGCTTCAATTAATAAATCACCTGATCGCATCCTGGACACGTTTTTCACCGTTCCAGCAATGCTTTGAATAGTCTTTTGTATAGCAAAAGGGTCGATTTTTGATATTGGTTTATCAGGTGATCCAGTCAACACAATAAATTTGAATAAATGGAATTTAACTTACAACTTTCATAAACTAATTAGGACAAACCATCGGTGAAATATAATAAGAAACCATTAGACATAAGACGATTATAACCCCCGCTCAAGCGGGGCGGTATATGGTTATCATGGTACCCTGACGATCGCCTCACTCTTTAAAGCACATTATAGATGTAAAAACAGGCAAAACCTACCCGTGTTGTTGAAGAGTGTGAGGGTTTGGTCAGGAAGATACGGTAGTAATATGCATATATTGTCTCCTTGATATTTACCCCATTTCCTTTCTTTTTCATATATGTATACCGAATTCTGAGAATTTGCAGTACGGTGGAACTGACAAAAAGTCATCACAAATTTCGGATTGTTTTCCCCAAGGTTAATAGGGTGTGTACTAGTAAATCCTCAGTTGCAAAAATATACCATACACTAGATAAATTTCTTCCTCTTGAAAATTGTGAGCATTTGGTAGTACCAAAAGTTAATTAGGAGTTATGGTTTGAATTGAATTTAAATTGTTCTATAATCTTACTCTGCAAAATATAAAAAAATATTAAGTTCGTGGCATGGCTGCAGTTACATCTATTCTTAATAACGATTTTATTCTCCACATACACAATAGTTCTACTTTTGATCTCCAAAAAGCTATCGAAAGTTTATATAACTCTCTTACCTTGTTAGAATTTAGCTCCTTTGAGCTCAGTATCCACCATAGATTTAACCTTAGCATGAACAGAAATAAATAAATATCTGTTTGTTAATTAATCTCAATTTTTAGAAATAGATTTTATGTAAACAATGATTTAATTTAATTCTCACATGTCTCCGTTTGTCATACTTTGTAATCTTAGACTATTTTTTGAGACAGGATTACGACATCGAAACTGTACGGACGTCATACGATTTCATTATATAAGAACTTAAACTACGAAAAGCCGTATTTCTAAACATATGTATTTTTGTGAGGATAGTAGCGTGTTGATTGTTGTTGGCGATTTCATCATTATAATCTGGAACTTTATTATGTAATTTCTTTGTAAACAAAAGGAACAGTTTCCCAAACAGAACGTATAACAGGCCAGTGCAAACTATTATATTTTTTGTAGAAACCGATACTCATTATCGTAAGCCGTCAGATTCAATAAGTGGTGCCCACATGAATTTCGTAAATTGGCAACGACTTTACAGGAGAATATATCCAACTTTCAATCGAAAATAAAGTCAGCGAGATGTTTTTGATGTGTAAAATCAGGACACTACGTTAAGCAGTGCACATCTGTAACACAGAAACCGAAATCATAAAAAAAAAGATGGAATTTCAGGGCAACATTTGTTAAGAAGAAATTTTGTGAAAATTTTCCATTTTCTTCTTTGTGTGATTCGGGATGATTCAGAAAGATGTGTAAATCTACTTCGTCCCTTGACAGTAGCCAAATTAAAACGTTGTAAATTAGGTAAATAGGTTACAAAAAAAAAAAACAACACACAATTGTCCTGAAAATAACTTTAGACGTGAGACCATTAATGGGTACATAATATGGAAGAATTAAAAAAAATCTCGAATTGAATAATCGAAAACAAAAATTTGAAGACAAAACTCAAGAAGACAGTTGGACAATTCAAGGAAGAAATTAAATCCCTTGACGATGAAAATGTTCAAACGCATTAATTTGCAAGAAAGCAAAATAATAAGACGATTGACGACCATAAAAAAAGCAGAAATGGTGTATAAAATAGAAATAGAACAATGCACATATAGGCCCTGAGAACTAGAGCAAAAATCACTACACAGGTCGAATTCATGAAGAAAATAGACGAGCTAAAAGAAAACTTTAACAAGTGCTTGGGTAACAAAATAAAAGAAACGTCTTCTAAAGCAGGATTTTCACGTGCTTGGGTTTCTCGGAGAACGCCACATCCATGCAATAAAAATAACGATAGAAATGCAATGGGGTGTATTTAAAATCCTTGACATTCTGCGGTCAGGAATGAAAGTACGTTTACATTTGTTAATCTGTTTATAATTATTTTGAACTATTCAAAATGTTTTACATTGTACTTATATTTTTAGGTATGTGTTAACAGGATTACTTGACTCAATGGCCATAGGCTTTCTCCATCTATTCAAACTGTACGGATTGATTGATTGATTAGTTAGAGTTTAACGTCCAATGAGCAATATTTCAGCTATATCAGGACGAGAACAAGTTAATCAATTCAAAACAAATTGTAAGTAAAAGAAGAAAGAAATAAAGGTGGAAGGGACAACCGGGCCAACGACTTTTGATTGCCACTGGAAAAGGGGAGAAATGGGTAGGGGCAGGAAATTTAGCCTTCTATACGACACCCAGTGCGTCTGCTCTCTTTAGAGAAATATAGAAGGGGTCTTTATACTGCATGGAGCGTGGCGTTTCTCCACACAGTTTGGCTACAATGGTTCGCGGTCAGGCTTTCCGTATTATGACCTGACTACCCCGCAAAGACAGGGCATTCCCCTATCCACCACCTGGGGACGCGCCCGGCAGCTCTGTAGCCAAAGCCCCTGAAAACCTATTCAGGTGCCGGGCAAACTGTACGGAAAAATAGTCGGTAAATTACATTAATTAATATACCGATATTGATTAGTTTATTATATCGTAAGAGATCAGGGAGGTGAATTTCATTCTAAGTTAATGGAAGTTTCAAATACGTCATATTTATACAAGTTCGTATCATGCTCAGGCTAATGGCATGATAGAAAAAATTTACTCTACCCTAACAAAACATGTTAAATGTATAACTAAACATGCAAGCAAATGGCACGAATATTAAGATGCAACACGTTTTGTATACCGTACTTCCCAACATAAATCAACCAAGATAACGCCTTTATACTTATTATATCAAAGGGAGAAAATTCTAATAAACCAGTAAGAAACTGCACCTGTTGAAATTAGGCTGTGTCAAGAAAATGAACAATCGATAAACTGCAGGAAACTATGGCGTTGTCTGAAAAAAAATATATATATATGAACAGCCCGACAAAAAGCGGCATATGATCGTAGACATAATTTCGATTTTAAAATATACCAGAATGGTCATAGAATATCATTGAGAAATTTTCGAAGTCAAAATGGCCTTTGTGAATACACGATAGGGACCCATACTGAATTCACGAGTATTGCGGAAAATGTTGTAACAAACTGAAGTCTAAGGACAATAAAGTGATTGGTCCATACAATCAGAAAAGCTTCATGAAATTTTATGACGCCGATCTGCTGCATATGAAATGAAACTAAACAACATGAAATTTTAAATTGAAGTAAAATTGTATAAAAGAGTACAATACCGTTTTCAGTTGATAAAAATTAGCAAAAGATTGCTACTTCACTCAAAATGACACCATTGCTAAATATCTATTTCCTAGACCACCCATGAAAAAGAAAGGAAAGTGGTTAAATGTACAAGGAGACAACATCCCATCTCAAGGTTAAAACGACCCAAAACAAATTAATTATGATTGCTTATAAAGAAAAAAATCTTGAAAGTTTATTTAGCTTCATCTAAGCTTCAAAATCAAGCGAATTTATAAAAAAGAAAAACCAGAAGTACTAGTATATACCAATACAAGACATTCATATTTCAAGCAAAAATAAAGGGGGACCATCGGGTGTCAGACCTAATTCTTTGAATTTTGTATCTACGTATGCTATGGAAAAACCATTATTGGAAGGGCGGAGATCTCTGATGATGAATACGGCCTTGATCAATATTATTGAAATAAAACATTAATCTAAACAGGTATTCAAAACATCTTGTGGATCAGATTGGATTACCATAAATAGGATTTCCAAATGTTTCGATTTGATCTGCATTGAAGAGACATAAGTTGTGGAAATGCGCATATGCAGAAACTAAATCAACTTCGGTGTTTTGTTTTTGTTACCACTGGGCCGAATCCTCTTCTGGTGGACTGTTAGTCCAAAAGGGTATTCACCTACACAGTAGCAGGTACTGCGGTGTTGCACGAAAAAACCAGTTTTATGGGAAATTTTACAATATCTAAATTTAAGAAAATTTTGTTAAAATTAAGGAGTATCTCTTGCATACCTCTGTTCCCTTTAAGATCCTATTGGTAATTTGTCCTCTATCAGCTTTTACATGCATTTCGGTTAGTTGTTTTTAAAACGTTTCTATCTGACCTGCACTGAATAAATTTCCAAATGAATACCAAGGCAAGAGCCAAAAATCGTATATCCAGAATGCATGGCAATGGAAGGATTACAAACAGACAGAGAGAGTAAATAACGAAAACGAAACAAACAGTACATGAAACAAATGCCACAAAAAAATCAGGCACTAACATTGTGAACCCTGAAAAGACTTAAGTTGTCGAAATGCGCATATGCAGAAACTAATTTTACAGCAACAATGGTATTTTGTTATTCGTTATGGGCACAAGCTTTTATTGCATATGTCGAAGTGTTAACTTTATTTGTTGCTCAACCTGAGAATTGCATCATTCTCCTAAAGAATCGTTGCGGATCTCAATGTGGATGCAATTTGCGATCCTCTTGAATTAAGCCAATCATTTTAGTACATGTATATGATTTTCTCTTTTCCTAAAAAAACAACCTGCTTATCGTGCACAGGAAACCTTAAATCAGACAAAATGTGCTTGGATTCTTTCCATATGTACTTAATCATGAGAAGAAAGTCTATTGTGACAGGCTACAATTTAGAATTTATATACATGGGGTGGTGATTCCTATTGTCTGTATTTGTAAACTGCTTGAATGATTGCTTGAATATTGTTTAACGTCTACTGAGCAATATTTCAGCTATATCAAGATAAGAACAAGTTTGTTAATAAATAATCATTTTGGGGTATGGAAAGGGTCATGGGACGGGACATTCTGACTGCCACTGGAAAAGTAGGGTGAAATCGAAAGGGGCGGGAATTTAGCCTTGTAGCCGATCACCTACGGACCACCCAAAAAGAGCTTGCTACAAGGGTTCTTTAACGTGCAGGAAGCGTGGCATTTCTTCCAACACGTTGACCTGAGTTAACATCCTATCTTAAAGATGGGTTGTGTATTTACTAATCCCGCACAACCACGGAATGGGTCCTATTTCTATATCCCGGGGTTCCCTCGGGGTCAGCCTCGTCTAGGAGGGGTCATACCCCGCAAGCCGGAGATACTAGATCCTATTTCTATACCCCGGGGTTCTCTCGGGGGATGTATTTGTAAAGAGGGTTGTACTAAATTTTATAGCACCTCAACATAGATGTTATATTCTAGATACTGTAAACTCAGTTTAAAATTAAAGACAAATAGCACAACGTTGAAACTAGAAACATGGAAGTTGACCAGAACGCAATATCATTCGCGCAACCACAACCTGTGGTACATACCGTTAAAGTTATTGAAGTCAACAAAGATAACGCGATTAATTTTTAATTGGAGATGCCGGAATTAGAAGGATCTAAGTAAACCAATGGAATCAATATAGGAGATATGGACAGATTACTATTCGAACGCAATAAAATTGCAAAAAACAAAATGGGATTTGTCTAGATGTGGAGCAAATGATTTACCACCCTGGTTAGAAATGACAATAAAGACTGAGGCGGAGGTACAGAACGAAAATGTAAAGAAACTCATAAAAATCAATAACGAAATCAAGGATACGATGATTTTGACTCTGAAGGAAACAATGAATAAAGCCTTGGGTGATTTTTTTTGCAAGACATCACTGGCAAAGTAAATGCTTTGCTGATATATGCTGGAGTTCAGATCGGGTACAGCAGTGCTACAAAAAATGTAAAAGCGGTTTACTCCTTGTGGGCCCAAATAAAAGGACAGAGGCCATAAGAGAAAAAATCGCAAGGAGAATTCCAACTTTCAAAAATGGATATGAACTCTCCGGAAGAAATTGAACAACGGAAGCCTTCTCAAAAGGAATGAGGGAGTAAAAGTACCTCATGAATTCCTTTAAAATATATTTAGTATATATTAAGATATACTTTAATTGTCTCATTGAAATTCGGTGTTATTACCTGGCGGAAGGGCTTGGTCGATCAAATGTCAGTATTATTCAAGTTTATACTAAAATTTCACTGGTAAGCTACATGTTAATTGCTGAAATACTTCGTCAAACGATGTATTTATTTGAAACGATGGCGCAGACGATATACCTATTTTGATATGATTATTTTTAATATATATCTAGTGAAACCAATTGATCTCTAGTATTGGCGTTTCATCATTCATATTGATATGGTACAGAATGATCTACATGATTTAGTTATAACTATAAGTCATTTAATTGGAATAATGATTCTGAAAATACAGTTTTAAATAGATTAAAAATATAATAGATTTACTCAGTGCGATATTTCAGCTACACGGTATACCTTGTATAACTGTCATAAAGTGACGGCTGATCCTCCCAAAATAATGAAGTCCAATGAAAAGATCCCGGCACCTGATTCGGTTTCAGGGGCTCCGGCTACAGAGCTGCCAGGCGCGTCCCCTGTTGGTAAATAGGGGAATGCCCTGTCCATGCGGGGTAGTCAGGTTATAATACGGAAAGCCTGACCGCCAATCATTACAGCCAAATGTGTGGAGAAACGCCACGCTCAATGCAGTATAAAGATCCCTTCAATTTTGTCTAATGAAAGCAGAATCACTGAAACTCGTATAGAACGCTTAATATCCTGCCCCTACCCATTCCTCCCCTTTTCCAGTTGGAATCGAAACTCGTTGTGCGGGTTGTCCCTTCCACCTTTGATTTTTTTCTTTCTTTACTTCTATATTAATGTTTTTTGAATTGATTAACTTGTTCTCGTCCTGATATAGCTGAAATATTACTCAATGGGCGTTAAACTCGAACTAATCAATCAATCGTCCCAATAAATAGCTCAGCTGAAACATGAATTCCGATTGTGCCTTGCAGACAAATCATGGGTTGCACTTTTTTGTCCTGCTAAGACCATTGTAGAAAGAAGTCTATTAATACAGTATACAAATATAAAAAAGGTTCTTATAAGAATCTTACACATAATCTCTATTACAGATAAAAAAGAAAGTCACGCGTAACTGTTGACTTCGAATTATAACAGTATATTTGTTCAACATTTGTATAAAATGCATATGCAGAAAGTAAATTCACAGTAACTTCGGTATTTAGTTATTTGTTACCACTGGGTCGATGCCACTGCTTGTGGACTGTTAGTCCCCGAGGGTATTCACCAGCCCAGTAGTCAGTACTTCGGTGCTGACCCGAAAACCGATTATATTTGGAACCTTACAATATCTAAATTTTTGTAAATTTAGGAGTATCTCCCTGATGCAAAGCTCTGTCCTTAGCTGATTTTGGCTTTACATTTAGATCATATTGGTTATTTGTTCTCTATCAGTTTTTAAACATCTTTGAGTTTCTGGTCTTCCAAATGTTTAGATTTTATCTGCACTGATGAGACATAAGTTGTCGAAATGCGCATAATGCAGAAAGTAAATTCACAGTAACTTCGGTATTTAGTTATTTGTTACCACTGGGTCGATGCCACTGCTGGTGGACTGTTAGTCCCCGAGGGTATTCACCAGCCCAGTAGTCAGTACTTCGGTGCTGACCCGAAAACCGATTATATTTGGAACCTTACAATATCTATATTTTTTGTGTAGAATTCCAAAAACACTAGGTAGTCTTCGACAAGTCCGGGAAAGTTACCAAATTTGGAATCAAATATTATTGAAATCTAATTAGGTAAAACATCTGTTCTAATTAAAATTAGTTCTTAAAGTTTGGTTGCTAAGTAGACTTTCAATAAATAAGAGGTTTTTGACTCTTTCAGGAAATTTACAAAAATTGGAAGAAATTATTTTGGATATCCCATTAGTAGAATTTTTTGCCCTAATCGAAGCAAATCCTAACAGCATGGTTGCTAGGTAGATTTCCAAAACATAAGTGGTCTTTGGGACTTCCTGGAAATTTACCAAAATTGGAATCAAATATTTTTGATTGATTGATTGATTGTTTAGTAAGAGTTTAACGTCCAATGAGCAATATTTCAGCTATATCAGGACGAGAACAAGTTAATCAATGCAAAGAAATTGTAAGTAAAAGAAGAATAAAATAAAGGTGAAAGGAACAACCGGGGAACGACTTTTGATTACCACTGGAAATGGCAGAAATGGGTAGGGGCAGGAAATTTAGCCTTCCATACGACACCCAGTGCGTCTGCTCTCTTTAGAGAACTATAGAAGGGTCTTTATACTGCATGGAGCATGGCATTTCTCCAAACAGTTTGGCTACAATGGTTCGCGGTCAGGCTTTCCGTATTATGACCTGACTACCCCGCATAGACAGGGCATTCCCCTATCAACTAACTGAGGACGCGCCCGGCAGCTCTGTAGCCGGAGCCTATGAAAAAAGATCCAGGTGCCGGGCCTCTGTTAGGAAGACTCATACTCCAAGCTCAGAGGATGAAGCGGGCCTATTCATAAGCCGGGGCCGCGCACGGCTGAAGTATTTTTGAAATCCAACTGTGCTAATCGAAACAAATCCTAATAATGTGGTTGCTATGTAGAATTAAAAAATAAATAAAAATAATAATTAGTGGTCTCTGAGAATTCCAGGAAATTACCAAAATTGGACTCATATATTTAAAAAATCCAATGGTGGAAAATGATTGAACTTATAAAAAAAAGAAATGCTAAAAATGGTTGCTAAGTAAAATTCCAAAACATAAATGTGGTCTTTGAGACTTACTAAAATTGGAATCTCATTATAGAATTCTTAGTTTCCAGGATTTTGATTTCTATCCAAATACTTGCTTCTTTGTAGCAACATTCCAAAAGCACCAGCATACGGAGTTTACATCTCCCAACTCATTCGCTACTCAAGGGCCTGTGGTCGATACAGTGACTACCTTGATAGAGCTCGGTTGCTTACAAATAGGCTACTTAAGCAAGGGTATGTTGCCCATAACTTGAGGTCATCACTACAGAAGTTTTACGGTCGACATCACGATCTTGTGGACCGCTATGAGATATCTGTTTCCCAGATGACAACAGATCTTTCTCTTTGCCAGTAAAGTTTGTTTTTCCTCTACCGGATTTGACTTTACTACCGGAGTTGACATGTTCAACACGGCGGGTGTCTTATAAGAAGCAGGAGATGCTTACTCTACCGGTGCACCTGATCTCACCCATGGTTTTTATTGGGTCCGTGTTGTTCATTTTTGTATATGTGCGTGTCTTCATTTTCTTTTCTGTGTCATGCTCATGTTATGTCTTCGTTTTTTTGTTTTTCCGACGTTGCCATTGTCCTTGGATTGTTCTTTTTAGACTGACGGTTCGGTTCTCACTTACTTAAATAAAGGGTATTATTCCAAAATGACAAAAAATATTAGTCTTTGACATTTACAGGAAATTTACCGAAGTTGAAAAAGCTTATTGCGCATCTTAAGTCTGTATGCAACAATTCTACAACAAAATTAAATCCATAGACCAAAAAATGTATGTGGATTTTGCGTCGCATGCCATATGTGTCAATCTGCATTTTGCGGTCTTTGTCAAATCAACATCATTGGGCCTCTTGTTTGATTGATTAGTTAACGTCCATTGAGTAATATTACAGCTGTAACAGGAACGAGAACAAGTTAATCAATTCTGAAAAGAAATTTATATGTATAAGTAAGAGAAAAAAGAAACAAAGGTGGAAGGGACAACCGGGGCATCGAGTTTAGATTGCCACTGGAAAAGGGAAGAAATGGGTAGGGGTAGGGAATTTAGCCTTCCATACGAGTCCCAGTGACTTTGCTCACTTAAGACAATACTGAAGGGGTCTTTATACTGCACGGAGTGTGGCATTTCTCCACAGTTTGGCTACAGCAGATCGCGGTCAGGCTTCCCGCATTATGACCTGACTACCCCGCATAGACAGGGCACTCCCCTATCAATGAACAGGGGAAGCGCCCAGCACCTCTGTAGCTGGAGCCCTTGAAAACCGATTTAAGTGCCGGGCCTCTTGTTTGCATCAATTAAATATCAAAAATCTGAAAGCTTATTGGGCATCTAAGGACCATATGCAACAATTCTATAACAAAACTAAAACGCTTAATCGAAAATTGTCGGAGGAGTTTGCGTCGCATGCCACATGTGTCAGAATCGACATTTTGGGGCCTCTTGTTTGCACCAAGACCAATATCAAGAATCCGAAAACTTATTGTGCATCTGCAGCATATATGCAACAGTTCTATAACAAAATTAAAACCCTAAATCCAAAAATGGAGGATTTCGCGTCGCAAGGAAGTGTGACGGACGAACGAGACCAACGACAATAACCCTGAACTTTCATTCCATTGATTGATTGAATATTGTTTAACGTCTACCGGGCAATATTTCAGCTATATCAAGACGAGAACAAGTTTGTTACTAAATAATCACTTTGGGGTATAGAAAGGGTCATGGGACGGGAAATTCTGACTGCCACTGGAAAAGGATGGTGAAATCGAAAGGGGTGGGTAATTTAGCCTTGTAGCCAATCACATACGGACCACTCAAAAAAGAGCTTGCTACAAGGGTTCTTTACCGTGCAGGAAACGTGGCATTTCTTCCAAGAAGTGGACCCGAGTTTAAATCCCATCCGAAAGATGGGTTGTATATTTATTCATCTCGCACAACCACGGACATCCAGTTTTGAAGGGGGCTGTACCCCGCAGCCTGGAATACTGGATCCTATTTCTATATCCCGGGGCTCCCTCGGGGTCATCTTCGTTTAGGAGGGGTCATACCCCGCAAGCTGGAGATACTATTACAAAAACAGGAAAACAGCAAACACCTACAATGGCCAGGAACTACAATCACATGCCACAACCTACAAGCAAACTTCACCAGAAAAACAAAAATGTAAACAAGAGACAAACATAAATAACGATAGGAACTTGGGATAGCCGAACTTGGTACCGGCACTAACAAAAGCCAGTGGTAGGGTTAAACCGGTTAATGGGTACCCAAACCTCCCCTTTCTCTATCCCGTTTCTAAATCTAAATAGGACAACTAGGTCCTATTTCTATACTCCATGGTTCCCTCGGGGGAAACTTTCATTCGAAAGTGCAGGGATAAAAACAAATTTATACAAGCTCTATCATATATAAGGTGCGTAACTACTGAACCTTCACACGATAATACAAAACTTCTATTATCCAAAGGCTAAAAATTTATTTATTTATTTATTTATTTAAGCACCAGAAAATATTGCACCGCAATGCTACTGATTTGCTACATGCATTTCAAAAGAAAATGAAATTTGAATATATCGATTTGTGGTATATCGATCACCTTGTACCAGACTTCTACCCTGGACTTGGTCTAAAACAACGGCAGTAGAATACCGAAGGAACAAAGGGGTGAAATTCACAAAAATCGAAGTCCAAAGACAGGGCAAAAACGAGAACACAGAAAACAATGACGTTAGGCACAAAAACAATGACGCCAGACAGACACAAAGCACAGAACCAGAAACCACAAAATTCAGAACAAAGGCACTCACAGTATGAACTCTAAAAGGAGTTTTTTTGCCGTTTCTGCCCAAAATATCATTATGAATCTTAATATGTAGTTTAGGAAACAAAAAGGAGGTAAAGTTTGATTGATTGATTAATTGAATATTGTTCAACGGCTACTGAGCAATATTTCAGCTTTATCAAGACGAGAACAAGTTTGTAGCCGAAGATACTAGGTCCTATTTCTATGCCCTGGGGTTCCCTCGGGGTGGTAAAAATTGATGCTGGTGTATACCGCTCATGTTGTAAGCGGGTTATATCATGAACTCAAAATGAATAAGATAAATTGAGTAGAGTTTAACGTTTGGTGAGTACAATTCTTAAAGATATCAGAACGGAAATAAGTTTGTAAATGGAAAAAATCGAAGGTAAAAGACTGATTAATTTTTCAATTCCCAAACTGGGAAATGTGAATATAGACAAAGTATGTAAATAATGTTTGATTTATTTAGTAGTTGGAGTTTTACGTCCAGTGGGCAATATTTCAGCTATATCAGAACTAGAACAAGTTAATCAATTCTAAGTAATTATCAGTGAAAGAAGAAAGAAATGAAGGTAGAAGGGACAATCGGGGCAAAGAGTTTTCGTTGCCACTGCAAGAGGGGAGAAATGGGTAGGGGCGGGAAATTAAGCCTTTTATGCGAGACTCAGTGCCTCCAATCACCTTAGAAAAATATAGAAAGGGTCTTTTAACAGCATGGAGCGTGGCGTTTCTACACATAGTTTGGTTACAATAATTGGCGGCCAGGGTTTCCATATCATGACCTGGCTATCCCGCATAAACAAGGCATTGTCCCCTGTCCACCAGCTGGGGACTACCCGGCAGCTCTATGGCCGGAGCCTCTGATTGATTGATTGAATATTGTTTAACGTCTACTCAGCAATATTTTTTCAGCTATATCAAGACGAGAACAAGTTTGTTAATAAATAATCACTTTGGGGTATGGAAAGGGCCATGGGACGGGAAATTCTGACTGCCACTGGAAAAGTAGGGTGAAATCGTCAAGGGCGGGGAATTTGGCCTTGTAGCCGATCACCTACGGACCACCCCAAAAAGAGCTTGCTACAAGGGTTCTTTAACGTGCAGGAAGTGTGGCATTTCTTCCAACACGTGGACCTGAGTTTACATCCCATCCGAAAGATGGGTTGTGTATTTATTAATCCCGCACAACCACGGAATGGGTCCTATTTCTATATCCCGGGACCCTCGGGGTCAGCCTCCGTTTAGGAGGGGTCACACCCCGCAAGCCGGAGATACTAGGTCCTATTTCTATATCCCGGGGTTCCCTCGGGGTCCTCTGTTAGGAAGACTCGTACTCCAAGCTCAGAGGATGCTGCGGGCCTATTTATAAGCCGGGACCGCGCACGGCGGCCGGAGTCTCTGAATACCGATACAGGTGCCGGGAAAGTAAAAGATGAAGGAATGATCGCTATGGGATATCTGTTTCCCAGATGACAACAGACCTTTCCCTCTACAACTAAGTTTTGTTTTTCCTCTATCGGATTTGACTTAACTACTGGAGTTGACATGCTCGGCAAGGCGGCTGTCCTATGGGAAGCAGGAGATGCTTGCTCTACCGCTGCACCTGATGTCATCCATGGTTTCTGTTGGGTCCGTGTTGTTCATCTGTATGTGTGTCTTCATTTATTTTTTTTTGTCCCGTACTCAAGTGGTGTCCTTGTTTACTAGTGTTTTAGATGTCGTCATTGTCCATGTATTGTTCGTTCTTTTGATTGACGATTCGGTTCTCACTTACTTTATTGTTCGTGGAAAAATGAAGGTGATTGAAACCAAATACACACAAGAATACCTTGGGTTTATTAGAAGATATTTCAGTACTTCATGATAGTTTGATAAAGCGAAAAACAGTCATGCGTCACCGAGCGAAAGATTGTCAAAAACAATCAAGATAGTTCAGGTCGAGGCATTCTACATTGGAAAAACTTATAAGCAGGTTATTACGACCATGAATTAATAAACTATTCATGATTTATTTGGCCAATATGGTATTATAAGATGAATAACCAAAGACGGTTGTAAGAAATCACAAGTTTGCCTTATTTTACAATAAACATTTGATTCAAACGAACATAAAAATGATTTTTCTGAATTCGTTGAAAACGAACTTGTTTTATTAGATATGTTAAATGTTGATAGAAAAAGGCGAAGTATGGATAAAATAAAGAATAGATCAGGTTGTAATTTTCTAGAGTTATGTAAAGGAAATAGTTTGTGTATTGTTAATGGACGTATTGGTACGATAAAACTGAATCTGGAAAATTTATATGTAAATGCAGTTTGTTAATAATTTTGAAGTGTTAGATTTTAGTCGATTATACTCCGATGTCCATTGTCCTATTCTTGTAAATTTTTCATTTGATAAAATGACAAATAGAAATTACTAAATAGGTAGAAACGACGAATCTGTAAAGGTAAATAATTGTCAAAATGACATCAAGGTAAACAAGCGGGATCAATCGAAACTATTGTCTTTTCGTGACAATGTCAGTGTAGAAAATTTAAATGGATTATATGAAAAATTCAATAACATTCCTTTAGCTAATTTTACTAAAGATAAAGTCAACTCATTAGTAGATGATTTATTTATGTAGTCTTTTCATTAACAGTGCAAAAATACCCTTGGCACTCGGAGATATATAAATAAGCCGAAAAGTAAAAAGCCAAAGGGAGACAAGCCTTATTTCAATCAAGAGTGCAAATTTGAGCGGCAAAATTATCGTTAATTAAAAATATGTAAATCTGAAAGGTTAAAAATAGAGGTTATGACAGCTGAGAAGAGATATAAGAAAGTACTAGATAAGAATTTTAAAAATTATCGACGAGAAATGCGCAACAAAATTAAGAATTTAAAATCGTCAGACCAAAAGGAATTTTGGAAACTTTTAAATAGAGCGAATGAACGAAAACAATATTCCTTTAGAAGATTTATTCAACTTCTTCAAAAAAATTGAATAAAGCTCCTGACGATATGAATGATGAAAATGATATTTTTAATGTAGACCTTGAAAATGTTGACATTGATCAAATGAACGATGAAATCAATGTCCCTATTACACAAGAGGAAATATTACGGTGCATAAAAAAGTTGAAAAATAACAAAGCCTCTGGTGAAGATAATGTAATAAATGAATACATTAAATCTATATCAGATATGTTTCTTCCTATCTATGAGAAATTGTTCAATATTATTTTTGATACCGGGATACTTCCAGATATATGGGTTGTCGGAAAAGAAAACCTATCTAAAAAAATAAGGGCGATCAATTAAATCCTAAAAACTACCGTCCTATAACTATTCTTAGCTGTCTGGGAAAATTTTTTACATCTGTTCTAAATGAACGTCTATGTAATTTTTCGGAAGAATCTCTGCTTATTGATGAGAACCAATTTGGTTTTCGAAAGTCATACTCCACAACAGTATATTTACATTATTTTAGTTCTTTGAAATTCTCAGATATAAAAAGAAAAAACTATTTTGTGCATTTGTGGACTTTGAGAAAGCCTTCAACACAGTTTGGCGTCAAGCACTCTGGTACAAATTAATTTTCAATCATATAAATGGTAAAATGTATAATGTGATCTTAGGTATGTACAAAGAGGTGAAATCGCTTGTAACCTATAATAATTGTAGCTCAGAATATTTTCCTTGTGATATAGGAGTACGACAGGGGAAAAATTAATCCCCTTTTTGTTCGCTGTATTTTTAAATGACCTACAAACTTTTCTAGAAAATACAAATATTGAAGGTCTAGACACAATTTCAGATTGTTTAGAAGATAAACTTGATATTTATTTAAAATTGTTTATACTGTTGTATGCTGACGATACTGTTCTCATGTCTGAATCCAAGGATGGTTTACAAAATATTTTGAACAAATTTGGTGAATATTGCAATCATTGGAAAATAAAAGTTAATACAAAGAAGACAAAGGTAATGGTTTTCTCAAGAGATAGACAGTCAACAAGTTTGAATTTCATTCTAAATGGGGCTAATTTAGAAATTGTAAAGGAATTTAACTATTTTGGGGATATTATTTAACAGAACTGGTAATTTCAATAAAACTATCAAGAAACAGACGGAGAAGGCTACTAAAGATATGTATGAAATATTAAAAAAAGGTCGTGCACTTAACCTGTCAATAAAATGTCAAATCGAACTATTTAGCAAAATGGTGAAACCAATAGTACTGTATGGTTCAGAAGTGTGGGGGTTTAGCAAAAATATCCAATGTCTAGAAAAGGTGCAATTAAGATTTTGTAAGTTATTACTGAAACTAAAAACACCCACACCCAGTTACATAATTTATGGTGAATTGGGTCTTTTTCCTTTAGAAATTGATATCAAAGTGCGAATGATATCATACTGGACACGTCTGCTGTCTTGAAAAGATAGCAAACTCCCATATATTTCATATAAGCTTATGTACAAAACAACGGCAGTAGAATACCGAAGGAACAAAGCACAAGATTACACAAATCTACAAACTTTTTTCGACGAAAATTCTTAAACTCCTGGATAAAACATGTTAAACAAATTTTTGACGAGACTGACTATTCATATATTTGGTTACAACAGACTTAAAAATGCTGACTGGCTCATTGCTGTCCTGAGGAACAGACTTTGTGAGCAGTTTGTGCAGGAATGGCATTCATTAGTACAAAATTCTCCCCGAAGGCTCTAAATTATAGATTATTTAAGAATAACTTTGAATTTGAAAAGTATTTGAATATTTTAGAAGATAAAGATATTTTCCAAACTTCAAATCATAAACTGCCGATAGAAACTGGGCGTTGGAACAATATTGACAGGGAAAATAGAATGTGTACAAAATGCAATAATGGATGTATTGAAGATGAGTTTCACTATATTATGGAATGTCGACACTTTTGTGAAAACAGGAAACGACTTTTAAGGAAAAATTGAACAAGTAGACCAAATGTATTAAATTTCAATAAGATTATGTGCACCACCGATAAAATAAAGTTGGAAAAACTGTGCAGATTTATTAGGATTATTAACGCAGCAGTTGCTCTCTAGGCTTTTATTTCTTGAATTCAATTGTATATAGTATATATAAAATGTATTTGTTATGTACGTGTATGCATGAGCACTGTATATTTCTCTATACAACTGTATTATTTGGTTTATGAGAATAAAGATTCTTGTCTTGTCTTGATAATTATATAGAGATAGAATTCGCATGCAATTAATTAGTTGGTCCCTTTTATTTAAATTCTTTTCAAAAAAGTGTCATTTCCAACTTTTCTATTATCTTATGTGCTTGAAAAAAGACTGAAATTAGAGAAACACTATCATGGACTTCTCCTTTTTCAATGACGGTATTCCTAAAATTACCTATATGGGGATCCCTTTTAGGTGTCTGCAGGGTAGTAATTTCCTATTATAGAATTTTGTGAAATTTTCTGTGAAGAAACATAATTGTTTTATTGTTCATTATGTACAATAAAATTTGGGGGTCACCGTGTATTCAATCGCAAAAACTGAAATTGAAAATGTCAGGATTTTACATAGAAATGATAAGGAAAATGATTATATGAGAGGATAGCTTGAAAATCTATTATAAATTTTGTTCATACTTTGTATGTGTTTTGAAATCATTATATAGTTCACATATACAAAATAAAAATTAGGTGGCCCCGTGAAATAAGAAAGATAAATTAAGACATGTTAATTTCTCTTGTGATATCTATATTAAATTCTTTTATCAAGTAATCTCCCTTGCTTTATTTCTGTGTTCTGTAAATCCAGCAACAGATTTAAAGCTTGTGTGTTTTAGTTCATGTTTTTGTAATGGAAATGTTGTAAAAGTGATAAGAATAAAAACTGTAAATAATTTGGAACTTTCTTCACATTTTATATAACTATTTTGCCAAATTTCTTAATGAATGAAACCTAAATGAACAAGTATGAGACAATGATGGCGGAAAAATACCACTGAGACACCTTAAGTTATACTACCCGGTAACAGATTATTTAGTGTAACTCATAAATGAAATAGGCCCCAAATGCCTATTGTACAAGGTTGACGTAAAAAGGTGATATCGTATGTTGCCACTTGATCCTTTAACTTTCATTTGCAAGGCTTAGTATAGCACTACACACTTTACTTTGACACATGAGTTTTATTGGTCTTAATTATATAAATGACCTTTTTTGTTAATAAAATGATTAATGTGACTCGAGTTCGTAGTATACAATTTAGCAAGAGAATCTTCTCACAGTAAAAACAGTGGTCACGTGACAGCTGACATAATTTATTAATTGGGAAAGGTCACACTTTTTACAGACTAGTTTCTTGTTTTTACTAGAAAATCGAATTTCATCATTGATCTGACTTTGCCGTTACATTGTGGCGGATATTTGTGATTTATTTTCATTATGAGGAGAAGGAAAAAGTTTAATTTGTGAGTATTTAATGCATTCTAACTTTCTAAATTGTCAGCTTACATAAATGTGAAAACGATTACATTAGATGAACTAGTTACTGTGCACATGCGCGAAGAGGATAAATCAATACATCGTGTTTCGTTGTGCTTTCGGGTCACAGTAATATCCGGCGATTGAATGATTTCATGACTGAACGTAAGCTATTATTATCTGAGATTATACGAAACAATTTGACGTTTGTTGTCGTTCACAAGGAGGACTTAAAGTTTCACAATTAATAAATAACAGACCGGACTTGTTCAATATCACACGTTTCACGCCTGATATGGTGTATATCAAACTGGGGGCAATGACTTGACCAGGCCATACTAGTATTTAATCCCAGAAGTTGGCAAATGACATAGTTTCATTTCCAAATTATTTGCACTTTGTGCAAAGAATACCATTGTCATAATTGGAGAACTTTTATGGAGAAATCCAGACAAGGTTGGCAATTGATATATCCAACACATGTTTTCTAACGGTATCACATAAAACATTTTCATGTAAAGGCATTGAAATCAGCATTTTCAAGATGTAAATTCTTCACCGGATAAAAAACAATTGTAAATTCTTCAAAGGACGTAGAAATAATTGTAAATTCTTCAAGAAATGCAGAAACAATTCCTGTTACCAATAATGACAGTGAAATAAATCCTATACTTGTATAAAGATGTAATGCCAAGAACCAGTTCAGAAACCAATCAGTCTACACCAGTGATAAACATTGATTATGCACGTTTGGCGAGGGAAATTGTCAAATTACAACGACCAAACAAATTCCCCAATATCAACCTACAGTTACTGGCACTTCAGAAAGTGAGAACATTCGTTTAATATCACTTTTATCTTCCACTTCGTATTTGAATGACAATGAACAACCTTTCACGTAAAACATTAATGTGTCTGCATCAGCACCAATTCAGGAGGAAAGATTGCTCGACAATGGTCAAAATTCATTCACTCTATATGGACCAACAGCCCTTACACCACACAGTTATTCTAATACTAATGTCAATTCACAGTTTCGTAATCTTCTTGATAATATATTATCCAATGAGCCATCAGCTAGTGTATTATCAGCTACAATACTTGGCAAAGACAAATTACAGCAGTGACCTCACGTATACCTTTAGGTGTCCATATACTAAAAAGAATAAAAGAAAAATATGGGCTAATGATTTTGTAGATTTGTCTGCAATGATGGCGAATCAGCTGTTGTTTGGCAATATAGTTGCTCAGATAAAAAAAACAAGAGTTTATCGAGACATAATTGAAATGGAAAGTCTGAGTGACCAGCAGATAAGCTCCAGATTTTGATTTAGAATGAAATCAATTCGTTTTATCTGTGATTTGATCGAAGATGATTTATCAAGAAGTGCAAGAAGAAGCAAGCATATTTCATTTGAGATGCAGGTATTATTATTCAATATAATGTCGGACACATACTCGTAGCTTGTATTGAAGTGATTTGTACCAGTTCGATTACTTCAAGTTTCCTGTATGTGCTTTATCCTTGCCGCCTATGTTCCACTTCTAGAAATGTTTTCCCTTATGTTTCTTAAAGGGTGGAATTACCATTTTCGGAAAGCCGGTATCAGTCATCTTATTGAGCGAGAATTAGGGATTAATCCTTAAAAAGACCTAGGATAAGCATTTATTTCTTCTGGACTGTTCAAGCATTTGTTCATTATCGGTTTCTTAGTCTTCAAGTTTTTAACAAATTTAAGTGGAATAAATGTAAAAAATGGATAACATGGATAAAAAGCCTTATTCAGGTCTATGATAATAACACCGTATAAATGACGTCATGTTACGTTGTTGACAGAGACTGCATGGCTGGGTGATAGCTGTCAAGGGTGAAGAATTTTTTGTGAATTCAGACTGTGAACTCGAAGAACTGCATTTATTTGTTTAATTAGCCTTGTGAAGTATGGATATGCGAAGATCCATGTCGTAAGCTTTTTAAAACTTTGAGAAACTTCCATATTTCGGTGATCAAGTAAGGGCACTTGTGTCACATGGCCATATATCTGTGATTTGGGCGGTAAACTTGATTTTGTGAAACAAAAACGTCATGAAACCCAGAGGCAAACACTTCTAGGAAAAGCTTTAATCCTGATTAGCAATTGGCATGGTACATTCAAATTACAAAGAAAGAATAATTGTTAACATTAAGTGGACAAAGACAAGTCAGACATACAATTAAATTTACCAAATAGCGCTTAAAAGAATCGAAAATAGTGTTTTATGTCCTGTTCTAGATTATTTCAGGATGGTTAAACTTCTTCCGTCGTTACCGTCAGAACCTGCCTTTGGATTCATTGATTCAAATGGGATAATTCATGCATTTTTTAAAGTTACTTCACCATCTTTTAATCTGTTGCGGAATAAACACATCTCAATTCTACTTCCACGGTCTTCGGAATGGCCGTGATACATATGCCTCTACTGCTGGATGCACAAACTCAAGAGACTTGCACAATAGGCATGTATTCATACAACTAGATTTATCCTTATGTTTATTATGGAAAGAATTCCGAATGCACCGAACGAAACATTTAGTAGTTCGTTTCCAAACACTCCTTTCTCTCGAAATCGTTTTCACAACGTAGGTGAATGTCCAGATAATTGTTTTGGAATTTGGAGCCTAATAACAGTGTTTTTACCATTTTGTTCATGACCACGCATATTGTTCACCGGCTAATTAAAATATTAAAGCCATACTGGGTTTTTATTTTGAATTGGGCCACGAACTAGGTTATGCTCGCTGAGTCCGGCTCAGTACAGTAAAAACAATAGAACAAGCATGAGTTCCAGACCTTATTTTGGACCACTGGTAGCACCGTTCCTGCTGCAGGCAACGCAGTTACAGGACAACATATCTTCGTGTTCCCGAATTTCCGAACAGAAGACGACACAGTCACTCAACTATGGTAAGCCGTTCCTGTTCCAGGCGACACGGCTACACTTGGATTAAACAACGTTTCATCAACAATGTTTCGTCATCACGAGTGTAAATCCGACAGATATGCCTCAGAAAGTCATTCCAACAGTTTCAGACACAAGGTTCCGGACACTAACGGAGAAAGGGAAAGAATAATATTCACAGACATAGAGTATCTATGGACAATGCTTGAAGCCCTGATCCAAGAAGCAGACGATCCTCTCGCTAACTTACGGGACCAGTTAAGCTTGGGTCAAAACATTGCACAAGCAAACACCAGGTACCAGAAACAACTCAGGGCCTATATAGACTTCCTGAAATCCAGCAGGATCGAAGACAGCAAATATGAATTGGAAGCATGTGCAACATTATCAGGCTTCCGGCAACAAAGGATAGATGCCGTCCTGTGTAATTTACAGGAAACAAGGCACGTAGTAACAGCCCATCGTACCACAATAGTAAATACCATTCACTAAGTGGGACGTCTACACGTACAGACGCTTCCAGTCGGTTAAAACGAAAGAAGGCGAAGGCGAGGCGGAAGCTCCGAAAGCAAGTCTAGCCTTTGCAGAGAAACAGGCCACACTGTCAAAGCAGGAAACCCTGTTAGAAGAGACAACAGCTCGTCAAAAGGTTGAAATGTAAGCAACTACAGCTCGTCAAAAGGCCGAGATGGAAGCAACAGCAGCTCGGAAGAGAACCGTGTTAAGCCCGACCAAACATTGCTAGAGGCAAAAAAAAAAAGAAGCTGTCATGGTAGAAACTGAGGCTGAGATCCTGGAGGACGATAGTAGTCAAACAGGAGTCGATAGTGAAGACCAGCGAAGTCAGTTGCCCATAGATGAAGCTGACCCGCTTCAACGGGTTCAAAAGTATGTTGAAGAACACTCCTTCAATGTTACAAAAGAGGAGGTACAAAATATCCTATCAGTAGTATATGGGTCCTCCAGACCACCGGAAGTAACTCCAACAGTAGTATATAGGTTCTCCAGACCACCGGAGGTTACACTCCAATTGTAGTATATGGGTCCTCCAGACAACAGGAAGTTATGTCAACTCAAACAGTAGTATATGGAGCACTGGAAGTTACATCTACTCCAGCTTATGCTGGACCTGCTCGATTTTCAGTCAGTTACATTTCAGCTAAATAGAGATGCACCAGCATTTGAATCATTACGTCAGCACTTATCACGTGACACACCAATACTAAGTTTAGTGAACTTGAAGGATGACAGGACTGTGAACCAGACTTCAGATACAACTAGATTCCTTCTCCTTAAGGAAATACTGTTATCTGGTCTTACTAATTTGAATCATTGTGCTGAATCCTGCTTTTTGTGGAAAAATAGCTTCAAGTCAGTTGTTGATGAAGCCAAAGTGTCTGACTCACAACAGTTAAACCTTCTAGTGCAATGGCTCGGGGTCCGAGTTGAGTCTTCAAAACAGGCTGAAAGTCTGAGGAGGTCATGTGAGAACCCCACTGAATGTCTCCGATTGCTGTGGGATCGTTTAGATACCAGGTATGGGTCCCCTGAAATGGTGGATGCTTCACTTATTAAGATTTGCAAACTTCTCAAAACTAAAAAAAAACAAGGACGGTGAACGTCTGTATGAATTTTCCGATTGATTGTCGGAAATGGAACACATCACACAGAATCCCAAACTCCAGTCACTTCTGGGATATTTCGATTCGTCATCTGGGATAAGGCAAATTGTCAGTAAGCTCCCATATACCCCTCAAGAAAAATGGACAACAAGAGCTTATGACTACAAATCGTAATGTACAATTTCCGCCATTCACAAAATTCTCGAGATTCATTCGGGAAATGAGTATAATCAAAAATCATCCCGGATTCTGTTATGAGCAAGAACAGGAAACAACTCCACAGTACCCGGAAGAAAACCACCCGTAGCCAAAACCCGGGTAACATATCACAAAAGTGATGTCAACAGATGTCCAAACAAGCCAAGTAAAGACATTGGGGGCACCCTGCCCCAGTGTAGAGAGAACGACGCACCAGACATTATTACATAATACAAGGCATTCATTAGACGAATGTAGAGGATTCACATCCAAATCAATTGAGAAGCGAAGAGAGATCCTCAAACAAAACAACCTACGTTTAGGTGTTGTGCCTCTACAACCCACAGGAGCAGAGAATGCAAGGCGAAGATTTCTTGCAGAGACTGCGGACACAAACAACACATCACTGCCTTACATATAGTTTGGCAAGGATCTTCAGTTGGCCCTGTACAACATCACGGCGGGGAGACAGAACAGCAGAACGGCGGGGAGGCAAGTAATGCCAGAAGTACTGACAGAACAGTAAACTCGTCTTGCACAAAAATTTGTGGAAATAACACATGCAAATCATGTGCCAAGATCATCCCTTTCAGAGTACATCTTAAGGACAACTCCAACAAAACCATTGTAATGTATGTAGTTCTTGAGGACCAAAGTAACAGGTCCCTGGCATAACCAGAGTTTTTTTTTTAATCTTCAACATCGGAGCTAAAGGGTTTATAGTCCAATCATTACGCGGACAAGAACAGTTGGTAGAATGTGATTATATTCCAAGAAGAAGAGACGAAATCCCGTCACCATTCTGCCAAAAACTTTCCACATATGAAAGATATAGCTGGGAAAATCCCGCCAATTAAAGATAGCAGAAAGATAATGCTACTCATAGGAAGAGACCTTCCCGAAGTCCATCAAGTCCTAGATTATAGATATGGACATCCTGGATCACCTTCTACCCAGAAATTAAGACTGGGCTGGGTAGTCATCGGAGAAATCTGTCTGGACTATCAACATGCAACTCTAGGCTTATCTGTGAAGAAATCAACCCACAGGAGCGGAGACTGCAAGGCGAAGATTTTCCGGTGTTCTTGGTTTTGCCTTGTCTCTGGACTTATGTAATCTTGTGCTTTGTTCCTTCGGTATTCTACTGCCGTTGTTTTGTCTTATCATCTGGCAAACCTACGACACTAAGACCATGTGAAAGTAAAATTTGTGAACGGGAACCATATCCGCTTGTTTCAATACTGCAACTAAAACAGTAGACATACCAGAATATGATATCTTTGTAAAGACAACAGATGACGACAAACCAGGAATGCCGTATGAATATAAATTATTCATGAAACAAATGGACAACCAGTTTTGGATTGACGGTTCGGTTCTCACTTACTTTACAAGAGACTCCACAGGCAGATGTGTATCTCCGTTACCATTTCGGACACTAAGACAACGACTTCCAAACAACAGGCAACAAGCTGTTAAAAGAGAGGAATTCCTCGAAAACAGTCTGAGGAGGAACGCTCTCAAAAGAGACTATTTTATTGAAATGATAGAATTTATGTCAAAGATATTAGACAACAACCATGCGGAAGTTGCTCCGCCATTGCAAGATCATGAAAAATGTGGGTATTTACCGTTGTTTGGAGTATACCATCCCAAGAAACCTGAGCAGATCAGGGGTGTGTTCGATTCCACTGCAAAGTTCGACGGAGTATCTCTCAACAGTCTTTGATGTCTGGTCCAGACCTATCAAACAGCTTACTGGGAGTCCTGATACGTTTCAGGAGAGATATGGTTGCTGTTACTGCTGATGTTCAGCACATGTTCCACTGTTTTGCAGTGAGAGAAGATCACAGAAACTATCTGAGATTCCTGTGGTATAAAGATAATGATATTGACAAAGGATTGATAGACTACCGAATGAGAATCCATGTCTTCGGCAACAGTCCCTCCCCAGCAGTGGTTGGGGCTACGCAAGACAGCACAGCCCGCAGAGTACGGCCAAGATGTTACAACTGAAGGTTTTTATGTTGATGATGGATTAACATCGCTACCAACAGCAGAAGACGCCATAAAGTCGTCAAAGACACGCAAAAAGCATTGAAAAAGTATGGGAATCTCCGTTTGCACAAGTTTGCACCCAACAGTGCTGAAGTTATGTCTGCATTTTCAACAAGTGAGTTAGCTACACACTTAAAAGATTTGGAACTTGAAGCCAAAAACAAACCACTTCAGCGCAGCGTTGGACTAATATGGGATGTCAACACAGACATGTTCCTATACCAGGTATCGCTGAACACAAAACCTATAATAAGACGTGGTGTATTATCTAGGATAAACAGCATTCATGATCCACTTGAATTCTAGGCCCGCGTGATCATCCAAGGCAAGCTGATTTTAAGAAAACTGACTTCAACAACAGTTGATTGGGACGAACCAGTCCTGGATGGTATTGCTTCAGAATTGGGAACTTGGCGAGATGAACTGTAAGAACTAGAGACATTACGTATACAACGTACTTATGTACCTTACCTCAGCCAAGCAGTAACCAAAGAACTTCATGTTTACTCAGATACGTCAGAAAAGGCAATAGCTGCAGTAGTTTTTCTTCGCACAATAGATGAAGATGGTAATCCAAAAATTGGTTTTGTATTGGGAAAGGCTAGAGTTGCTCCTACAAATGGACACATAATTCCTCATTTGGAACTTTGTGCTGCAGTATTGGCAGTAGCAGTTGCAAAGTGTGCATTAGAACAGCTAGACCTGTCAATCGATTGTGTCAAATACTATACAGATAATAAGGTCGTACTGGGTTATATCATCAACGAACCCAGAAGATTTTATATTTATGTTGGGAATAGAGTATATAGAATACGAAAGTTCAGCAGTCCACAACAATGAAATTATGTGAACACAAGTGAAAACCCTGCTAACGCAGCTACACAATTATTGCCTTCTAGTGACATTCATAATAGCGAGTGGCTTCTCACTTGTGAACCCAGTCAAAACTCTGAGGTCGTATGCCAGCTTGTGGACCCCAACAGTGATAGCAAAATTCGCCCTCATGTTTCTTCAGAGATTTCTGATGCTAAAACACTCCCAACACCAGACAATCCCAACATAGGGACTGAGAGATTCCCCCACTTCTCAGACTGGAATGCCCTAATACTTGGACTTGCATTCCTGAAACGTCCGCCCCGTTTACGTCTGAACGGGAGTTCAAAGCTTGAGCCTGACAACACTTTACTCCAAGAAACAGAAGACTTCGTTATATCATCAGTACAACGTGAAGTTTATCCAGAAGAGATAGATTGTTTAAGTCACAAGGTATCTATTGGCAAAAATAAGTTCAACTGCCGGTCTCAATCCGCTTTTGGATGAAAAATGACAAATTTTTCCAGATATTTCCCCGAATATTCCTGTTACAATACACTAATTTCTTCGAAGGAGGTGGAAGACTCCAGCAAATCTCAACCTGGATAGCGCTGTATTATGTATTAAAGTGTTTATCTTTCATCTGTGAATTCAAGACCAGTTAACAATCACCGAGAAAGATTGATTGATTAGTTAGAGTTTAACGTCCAATGAGGAATATTTCAGCTATATCAGGACGGGAACAAGTTAAACAATGTAAAAAATTGTAATAAATAGACGAAATAAAGGTGGAAGGGACAACCGGGGTACCGACTTTTGATTGCCACTGAAAAATGGGAGAAATGGGTAAGGGCAGGTAATTTAGCCTTCATATCCTTTCGTAAAATATTCCATACGACACCCAGTGCGTCTGCTCTCTTAAGAGAAATATAGAAGGGGTCTTTATACTGCATGGAGCGTGGCGTTTCTCCAAACAGTTTGGCTACAATGGTTCGCGGTCAGGTTTTCCGTTTTATTACCTGACTACTCCGCATAGACAGGTCATTCCCCTATCCACCAACTGGGGACGCGCCCGGCAGCTCTGTAGCCGGAGCCCCTGAAAACCGATCCTGGTGCCGGGCCTCTGTTAGGAAGACTCATACTCCAAGCTCAGACGATGCTGCGGGCCTATTCATAAGCCGGGACCGCGCACGGCGGACACTCACCGAGATAATCCTTCTGGTGGAAGAATGTATGTAGTGTGATATAAACAAAATTCAGGAAACATTGTGAAAAGTATGATGAATTTCTATTGTTTATTTAAGAGAATAGTGATATCAAGTAGATATCAGACGGGGAGTGGTTGTTACAACTAGATTTATCCTTATGCTTATTATGGAAAGAATTCCGAATGCACCGAACGAAACATTTAGTAGTTCGTTTCCCGACACTCCTTCTTTCTCTCGAAATCGTTTTCAAAACGTAAATAAATGTCCAGATAATTTATTTTGGAATTTGAAGCCTAGTTCAATAACAGTGTTTTTACCATTTTGTTCGTGACCACGCATGTTTTTAACCGGCTAATTAAAATATTAGAGCCACACTGGGTTTTTATTTTGAAATGGGCCATCAACTAGCCGTTATGCTCGCTGAGTCAGGCTCAGTACAAGGCAAATAGGCTTCTACTTGTTATAGGGATTATATTAAACATGTAACCGATAATCCTTACTACATTTCCCACAAGATAGAGCTTTTTGCAGAGATTCAATGGTTTACAAACACCACTTTCCAATGCCAGCACAGTCTTCACTTTTACACAACCTTCCAGTCTTACAGAACAAATGTTCTATTTCTCAGATGAGAACAGATATCTTTGGATACATCCAAATTTACGGATTAACAAACATTGACTGCAACAAAACCGGACTTTTCACTGGCAGTGTGACGGGTGCCATGCATGAAGCAAGATGATTACCCTTCCGGTGTACTAATGATACCACAAGTTTTATGTTCTGGGTCACAGGGCTATTGCTTGAGTTTTTGTGGCGATCTTGTTCATTTTTGTTTATTTTTTGTCTTTAAACTACAGACAGAAAGTCACACGACAAAAAGTCACAGGACAAAAAGTCACAGGTCAGAAAGTCAGATTTCTCCTAGGACAAAAAGATACAGGACAAAAAGTCACAATCTGCAATTTTACCTTAGTGAACAAAAAGTCACAACTTATATTTTGCTTCACATGTGGCGAGAGAAATAGTGCATCTATATGTCTCCGATATGTGTGAAGGTGTACAACGAAAAGGTCACACTTATTTCAAGCGACTCATGAAATTAGATGGCACAAAACATACATTTGGAATGTTTTTACTCGGCTTTACAAAGCTTTAGAAATCATATTTTATATTATATTTTTATTGAAAAAACATTTTTCTTCAAGACATATATGATTTTGGTAGGTATACTTTAAAAGCAAGATATTTTCTTTCTTTGGCAGACCACCCTTCCCTTAAAGTGTGTACAACCTCTTGTCAAACAGATGCCGATTAAGCAATCATTAATTATACTCTTAACATGTTGATCAAAATTATTGTTATCGGTGTGACAATTAGACATGACAATAAAGCCACACATGTAAAATAATTGGTCTTTTCAAAGTGCTTCATTTAACTGCATGTCAGTGCCACTACACATAACTGCATGTCAGTGCCACTACAGGAAACCCTAGAATAAACACCCATAGAATTTATATCTTAAATTAACAAAATAGCTAGTCATGGATGTGGCTTCATAAGTAAAATTAAAGGAAGTCTATTTCTCTTTCTTTATTACTGACTTTTGACAATGTGTCTTTTCAAAACGCACTGTTCAAACTGTTACTTTTTGTCCTAATATTTTTTTTTTATCAAAAGACAAAATTGATAAATTGTGACTATTTGTCTTGTGACTTTTCGTCCTCGATGTTTTAAATTTAAACTGTGACTTTTGGTCCTGTGACTTTTGGTCCTGTGACTTTTAGTCCGTGACTTTTTGTCTGTGACTTTTTGTCCTGTGACTTTCTGTCCTACATTCGTCTTATCATTGTCTCAATTTGTGTTTGGTACCAACATGACCAATTGTTGTGATTTTGTAATAATAATAATGATAATAATAATATTTTATTGGCACAAACTCATCAACAATAAATGGTTAAGGCCCATTCTACAAGTAAATAAACATAAATGATAATAAATGACAGATCATGTTAACTATGACACTGTTATAAGTAAAGGTATGTCAAAGTGACTGTGTGTGTGTCACTTGGAACTTACCAAGCAAATATAACAATGGCACAAGGCACCAATCTCCAGTTGAGTTAGTCGGGAAGACGTCTGCTCTAATGAGGATCAAGTTGTGAAGTGCGCTCGGGTATTGGGGAACAGTTCTCACTTCCGTTAACCAGTAACCGTCAGGGTTGAAAATACTACCCTCCGACATTCCTCCCCGTTGTGATTTTTTGGTAGTTGATGTAGGGTCTCGAGAGGCGTAGTACCAGTTTGTTGTAAGTCCAGGCTGTTGATGACGGGTGTAGATTGAGTTCCTATCATGTTTATGATGTCCGTCAATTCCAATGTTGATATGTCCGAATTCAGAAGAATCCAATGGATAGATTTCAGTTATGGAAAAGTATGATGTTGAAATACCAATCTTGTTGTATTCTCTGGTTCTCAGATCATTAAGATGAGCATGTTTTATTCAAATGACCATTACATTGTAGTAGTGGTAGCTAGGTTAACGTGAAGTTCTACATTTCTGGTAGTAAGTAAATGAAGATAGGGATGAAGATGGTCT
>MJUU01023184.1:5573-29934 GCA_002080025.1 Modiolus philippinarum
GAATTTTTTTCACCATTTTTTCACTGTATCTTGAAAACTAGTAACTGTAACTCCATGAAACTTCATAGGAAAGATGTTTGTCATGTGAGAAAGGGTCCCACAGGATTAGAAATTTCAAAATTAGAACCGTTGCCATGGAAACCATACAAAAAATTGAAATTTTGAGAAAACGCATTTATTATTGATAATTATATTTTCATTACAGCTATATGTATTATTTAGGTTATAAGGGGAACTCCTGCCCAATTTTTTTGAAACAAGGTATGAAATTCCTTGTTGTGGATGATGGAGCATCTGGTTGTCATGGAAACCAAGCCAAAAAGCTATAATTTTGTTTAATTAGTACTGTTGCCATGGAAACCATACACAAAATTGTAATTTTGAGAGGACACGTTTATTATTGATAATTGTATTTTCATTACAGCTATATGTACTATTTAGGTTATAAGGGGAACCCCTGCCCAATTTTTTTTTAAACAAAGTATGAAATTCATTGTTATGGATAATGGAGCATTTGGTTGCCATGGAAACCAAGCCAAAAAGCTATAATTTTGAGAAAAACTTGTTTTCTGCTGTGTGTTATGTTTTGATTTCAACTATATGTATAAAGTTAATTATAAGGGGAACCCCTACTCAAATTTTTTTTAAAAGGAGGTTTTAAAATGCCTAGGAATCCGATATGGGAGTTCGTTTGGGAGACTTTTGTGTTTCGCTTGCGAACACAGTTATAACTTGTTATTATTATTGTTCTTCCACACATTTTTGTCCGGACTATTTTGAGAAAACGGTTTAATGTAAGGAAATGAAACTTGGCAGGAAGTTAGATCACCATAACCAGAAGTGCAGGTTACCGAAATATTTTTCAAAATGGCCGCCATTTCCAAGATGGCCGCCAAAATACATCAAAATTTCAACGTTGTCCGATTTCAACGAAAATTGATTTCTAGGTAGATTTTGACGCTGCGAACAAGATGGAAGCATCAAATTGGCTGCCAGGGGCGACATCAGCTATTGCTTGCAATTGCAAATCTAGTTATTATTATTATTGTTATTACTATTTTTATTATTATTCTTCCACATATTTTTGTCCGAGCAATTATTTTGAAACGGCTTGATGAAATGTTTTGAAACTGTGCATGAAGTTGGACCACCATCCAAAGTTTTATGTTCTGCATTTAAAATTTTCAAAATGGCCGCCATTTCCAAGATGGCCGCCAAAATACGTCAAAATTTCAACATTGTCGTATTTCAACGAAAATTGATTTCTGGGTAGATTTTGAGGTTGCGAATAAGATGGAATCATCGAATTTGGGGTCTGGGGTGACATCGGCTATTGCTTGCAATTGCAAATCTAGTCTTATTTGCTATTCTACCGGCAAAACCTATTTCTAGTTTATAACGTGAGGATACATAAAATTATTTAAAATCAGTACGACTTTCATGACTTTGTTGATGATGTTCTATGTTACATCTTACAAAGCATTTTAATGCTTAAAGTCATATAAAATAATACTTTGAAGATAATGGGATGTGTCTAGATTTTATTCTTGCATTATTTATATGACTTGCCCGTTTGTCTTAGAGCTATTCAAAGGTTTTTGAAACTTATATAAAGATTCTAAATAGTTAACAACTTTTTTCTGGCAAAGTTGAACCAAAAGAGTACACAAAAGGTTGTTGAATTTAGACTCCTCCCCTTAGAGTGCGCTTTGCAGACTCGTGAATGATGATTATAATTATGGATGACCCCTAGGCATATGTAATATTTACCGTTCTTTAAATCCAAAAAGATTTGTTTGTTTTTTCATGTTTACATCAAATTAAAATAATGTGTCTTTACTCATTTCATTCGAAAACCAACTCAAAATATAAAAATACAAATATACACATGATACTATATTTAAAATCTTTTAATGAAAATGAAGTAACAAATTAACTGTAAAAGCACTTCCATATATTTTTCTTCCAGTCTTTAATCAAAAGAGAACAGTCTAAATCAAATGCGTCTTTTGTGCAAAACGATCCCACCTTTATGATGCATGAGTGAGTCAAAATGTTTAAATGTCAAGACCATTTGTGGCCCGATATAAAAAAAAAGATCATATACAATTCCACTGACTCTTTAAAAATGATTAAAGAAAAAACGACATAGTAAATGGACATCGATGTTTAAAGACATCCTGAGACGTCTATAAAAAACATAAAAAGTCTTAAGACCGATCTTATAAACATTTTTACGTCTTAAAATATCTTAAGACATTGCGTTTTATTTAGTAAACAATATGGTTCTTGATTATACAAAAGAAAGACACAACTACCAGGCTTCTTATCGGCATTTGTCTGATTCCTTTACTTGAAACTACACATTTAAACACAATCGTTACACTATCAAATCAAAGTAATCTTGAAAGGCAAATTATACAAAACATAGATGTGGTAAGATTGCCAGTGAGAAACCGGGAGTCTAGGGGAAGAAAACGAGATTGGCTACCACCTGTCCAACCCTCAGAGGTCACCGTACGGCTTTCAACAATAAATAAAAATCTATTCCACAAGGTAGGATGTAAAGAGCCCTAAAATGTGAAACTATTCAACAAAAACGACATTTTACCCAATCTATTGAAAAGTAAAACAAAAAAGGGAGGGGGATAACACATAACGGTAAACATATGGAGGCAACGACTACCACTGGACTAAAGGTTCCTGGCTTGGGACAGGCACATAAAGTATCCTGCCGGGTAAAAAATGTTTGTGAGCGCTCAAATCTCCCCCAACCTGGGAGCGTGGTACAAAAGTACAACAATAAAGCAAACCGTAAAAATCAGTTGAATTAGGATTGAACTATTGAGACCGATATAGAAAACAATTCTTTAATAAGTAACACAATAGGCAAAAAGAAGCATCGATCTCGAAAGAGTATCCCCATTTTCTGTGTGCTGGTTTTAAATCCAAAAGAAAATGATAAGCAACCAAGTTATCGTGACTGACATCCTTTTGGATCAAGTGTAACATGTTTAGTATACAGTTTTTAGATCTGCTCTGCAATATGCACAACTATTCACTGAATAAACATAATTACTACATTGTTCGGACATAAAATTAGGTTTTTACATGTTTTAAGAAAATACCGAGAAACTAACTAAGATTATATTAACTGTCATGATTTATCTTTGATCCGATAAGAACATCCATTTTTCTTTACGGCGTAGAACATTGCTCCTGAAAATACAAGTCCCATGACACCAAAGTAGCCGCCGTATACCATAAACTGAAAATAAACGATTTCATTAATCGCAGTATTTGTACGTTTCATTAATCGCAGTATTTGTACGGAAATCACGATCAACATCAAGATAAATTATTGAAAGACTATTATTAAGAATATTAAAAACTAAATTCAAAACTGCTTCTCTTTTTCTATTAAGGCCTGGAACTATGGATCTTGCGCTTCTTCATTTAAATCCTATTCTACTTAGAGTAAACAGTTTAACATTTATCAAATGCATTTACAACGAATAGGATCGAAACGTTTGAATAAAAGAAATAACAGATAACAACGATATGAATATACGTAAAACTCGTTTATAAAAGGCCAAAGATAAACAGAGGAAAAAACGACAAGCTCTACACGTTTATCCAAAGAGGTCCAAATGAAATCTAAAAATATATATAAACATCGCTAATATCACTTGATCTTTATTTTTAGGGATATTTTGCAGATAGTAATATTGATATATATATATATATATATATATATATATATATATATAATATCAACCTCCACGTTCACTGTTACCTGTGTTCGTATATTGACCTCTAACCCTGCTTTGTCGACAACAATTATTGTTAGAATGGTCTCTATCACAACAGTCATGAATGTATTAGCTCCGAAAACGACTCCATATCTTTGTTTTGTCAAGGATTTGGCAATCTGCAAACTGTAAAAGACGTTTTGATAATATAATTTAAATTTCGGCGAAACGGTTTTTGACCAGACAATGCAAGTTCAGATTATTCAGTCTGTGTTGCAATATATTCAAAACTATAAAAGCCATCATTTTAGAGTTTTCATGCACATGACTAAATACATTTAAAATAGTTTTATTTAGATCTCATGCGATATGAAAAACATTGTACTGTATCAATCTTACATATCTCTTAAAACTAAAAGTAATGGGAATTATTTTGTAGTTCTGTTTCCACTTTCTACCAAAATAGTTACTGTCTTGAAAAGTCATATATGTTAAACAACAACAAGAGAGAGAGAGAGAGAGAGAGAGAGAGAGAGAGTTAAAATACAGTCAACAAAATAGTACTGAAAAACGGTAGCATATACAAACTTACGTTGCTAATGCAATTACAGTGTGATAAGTTGCTCTGAAGACACTATAAAAGGCATAACACATCCAAACGCTTGTTGCTCTTGCCATAATAATCAAGATAACGGTATTGAATGCACAAACAATCGACATTATTGTTTCAGAAAGTCCCGGACGAGACCAGTTTATAGGTAAAAATCCAAACACAAGGACACTGGCTGCACCTGAAAAATATTGTACCACAGATATATTGTGCTCAATTTCTAATAATAACTTAAATAATACGTCTTACTTTATGATGTTATTGGAAAGCGTTAGTTACTGGTTAGTAATATTCATCAGTGCTAGAACTTGTTGGCATAAATGATAATAATTTGTTGGCATAAATGATAATAATAACAAGTATGTTGTAAACTCTCTATAATAAACATGAAATGGTTTTCTAATATGACTATTGCCATAGTTTAAGGCGATGGGATCTACGGTTAGAGTTCGGTATAGAAGTTAATGCATGAAATTTCCTATGTTGGCCATATTGAACAGGTTTGATATCCATAGTAAAAAAAAGTCCTTAAATGTTTCATATACCCCTGCTACCCTAGATTGTTATTATTGTCCGTCCCAAATTCCAACCCGGTACTCCTCAAAAAGCACTAAGCAGAATTTAATGAAACTTTCAGGGATTCTTTGTTACATGATACAGTTAGGCACTTTTTATTTCAAATTTTTGGTCTGAATGATTTTAAAGTTTTCATAGCAAAACACGGACTTCCTATTATACTGTATGAAGGCCCGTGGTATCATGTAGTAAGTTTTTCTCGCTATATTTTAAGTTTTTAATATGATAACTTTCATAAATGTCATGTTAATGATTTAGCTGATGCATAAAAAATAACTCAGCCAATATAAAAATCATCATGTGTATTATATATTGTGAATATCCAAAAGATTTTTTCTTTGTTCACATCTATCCAACAATAGTTTAAAACTGTTTTTTCATAGTACATTGCTTCTGTGTTTGGTGCACAATTTGCAAATCCATGACATGCTTTCAAGTATATCTAAGATCCTATTCCAGTTATACTTTAAGTTCTCTATATGCGATTGTTGTGAAAAGTATGGAAAATTTACTTAAAATCCAAAATTCAACCATGTTGGCAAAAGAACGTGAGACAAAGCAAAACAACTATTAATACCTTGACTATATTCACAAAAAACAAATACATAGAAACAGGGACTACGTTGAAAGAACAAGACACAAAGACAAGAAATAACGCATTAAAATTGAAAAAGGCAGAAAACTTCAATTACAGCAGTCATCTAGACTCCAATAGAACTGAAAGTATCGACCAGATGCAGCCTTTTCTAATATCCACCGTATTTTAATTTCTAAAACATTTATGTTATGTCATATTGAATTATGAAAACAAATTATGTTATATCATATTGAATTATGAAAAAATATTCAAACATGTCTTAACAACATTACTTACTGTCTAAACCCAAGTGAATATAGCACATTTCAAATATTAAGATACAATAAGTTTTGCCATGAGTATATATCTATCATACCTACTTATAAATGTTCCAAAGGCTTCAACACCACCATTATAAATTGTTCCTTTTTTCTCTGGACTTATCACTTCCCACAGGTTTTGTATATAGTTAGAAACCTGCAGATGTCCACAAGAAGCAAACGCCCACCAGCATGACCAAATTATTATATTCTTGTCGGAGTATATGAACTTTAATTCTGCCCACAGAAATAACAATCCTTCTCTGATTTTGTTTCTTGTAGAATGTGTTGTATTGTTAGCAGACGACAGTCCTATTTGGTTAAGCTCAATTTCAACAATATCCTTTTGTTCAATTATCTCTTTTTTAGTATGGAAAATATTTGAATATTTTGGTCTTTTATAGAACAAAGCCAGTACAAAAACAATCGATACACTCACAAAAGATATTATATTTAGTTGTCTATAGTCTATTGAAGTATACAGAACAAGAAGCTGTGCTGTTAAATAAGCTGCCAGTCGTCCTACGAGAATTGCTGCCCTTGTGAAACTAGTTATGATTTTGTATCGGTCTTCAGAGATCATTGCAAATAAATAAGAATAGTATGCTATGTCTGTTGCAGACACTAGTCCATATGTAACTTGCATGAGCTTCATCATAAAGACTCCTTGTGCCCAGAGGAGGAGAGCCCATGTGGAAATATATGCTGCACCTTCAATATGAAAAAAGTACATGTAGATCAAAATAGAGTATCTTTAGCTTACCTGTCGTTAAGGCCATGTTAGCTTTTGTCTTCACTTTGCGTCCGTCATCAGCATTTCGTCGTCGTTTGTTAACTTTTCACATTTTCATCTTCTTCTTAGACAACATTCCAAAGATTTCAACTACACCTAGTAGGAATGTTAGGCGGGTAGTCCTTTATCAGATTTGTTAATTTGGAGCCGTTTCAAAATTCAACATGGCCACCATAGTCAATGATGTCTTCTGATTAGTGAAAATTTCAAAAATATTCTTATCCCTTGTCACAAACTACAAAGTTGATTGAATTGATAGTTTGCAGAAATGATTGTTATATGCTCCTGTATTTAACTTGTGAATCGTTTGTCGATCTGAAATTAAAAATTGCCATCATGGCGGAACTTGTATAATTATTGAACCCTATGGGAATTTCATACTTTCATCGTTTTCTCTGAAACCACTTAACAGATACAACCAAACTTGGCAGAAATGAGAGACAAATAATCCGTTTACAAGATTTTTGAATTTGGTGCATATTCCAAATTCAACATGCCTGCCAGGGCTAATTGTGCGTTCTGATAAGTCATGTTTATCAGACAGTTCTCTGTAAACATGAACCAAATGGAAGATTACTGAATGACTAAAATCAGACACAGTTTAACAGAACATTTATAGTTTGCCAAGTGAGCGATTACAGGCTCCATGGAGCCTCTAGTTCGAATTTGACATCGGTATCTATCTAACTCGACAATTTCTTTTGCTACCTTATGTCAGTTAACGAATTTATTAAAACAAAGATGAAACTAGTACACAATAAAATGTAACGCAAAAGATATACATTTATTTTTTTTTGCATTTATCATGGTACTTTCAAGGATCCACTTCTACATATTCACTTCATTTAGATTCGCATAATTACAATCAGGAATATAGAACGTGATATGAAGTCTTTTTCAGCAGCAAAATGCGTTAGATAATAAATAAGTTTTGAACACTATTCATAAATGATATTCCAGAAACATTTTTGGTCTTGTAAAATTCTGATTGTTTAGACCGGCATATGGGAAGTGCAATTTTAAACTCGAGATTTTGAATAAATAGGGGATATTCTGTAAATTGATCATCCTTATATTAATCTGGTCATATGATCTTGTATATTTCCTACAGTTGTCAATAAACCTAAGAATTGAGTTTACGTATTGACCTCTGCTAAAAATAGATCAGTTTTACATTATCAATAAATATAAGGGATAAAAGACGAATTGACTTTATTAATTGACTTTACGTATTGACCTAAGACTAAAAATAGATTATTAGTTAAAATTTTATTTTATTAAATTGCAAAATTTCTTAAATATTATTGGTTTGTCAATTTCAAATATATAAAACAGGTGTATATTCAGTTCCATGAATCTATTAGAAAATATGGATGCAAAAAAAAACGAATCAGCAAACATATCATATAAAATTGAGTTTTATTAACATAAGAATAGGAAAAAGAAGGGAAAAGGGGAATGTGTCAAAGAGACAACGACCCAAAGGGGAGTAATAAGAAATCAAAGCAACTATAAGATCTTCATTGAGCGGTGAGGAAACCCCACACCCAACGGCAGGTCGGAGTTGGCCCCTAAATAAAGAGTAATCAACTTCAGCGAAATAAACATCATCCTAGACTCCCATAGACATAAAGTGAACTAACTAGAAAACAGACAAGATACACAATGGCTTAATAAATTTCCTGACTTAGGACAAGCGCAAACCTGCTGCGGCGGGGTTAAACCAGTTTTATTGGGCCCAAACCTTCACCCTACAGCCAATGTGATAAATAAAGAAACAATCGTAACAACAGTAAAATTCAGTTGGCAACAGGACTGAGTCAATTGTGAGAAATGAAACTGAGAGAACTAAATATACGGACATAAACATGAAATCACAAGAGACTACTAGCAGTTAACTGACATGCCAGCTCCAGACCCATTACCAACTGACAAATTAAGTTATGTACCCTCAGTATACATCCCTTCCTGTGAGGAGTTTAGCATAATGATTTCATGTATATACCTAAATACACAACCCGTGTCCATGGAATACTGATTTTAGAAACTTAGAATGTGTTTAGTTAAAATGCAAAGACCCTATCAAAAAATCAATGTTAATACCAAAGAAGGCCACACGTAATGACTTGACGACAATATCGTAATTATAACCCTTATGAATTAGACGATTTAAAGGTTTTATAAGTTTGTTATGCGAGTTTAAGTATTTTTTACTCTTATGTAAAACATTACCGTAAAATAAGGGATGTGAAATGCCAGCCTTGATTAGATGTTTACAGGTTGCATTGTATTTATGAACTAAGTCTTTATATTGATGATAAAATTTAGTAAAGGTTTTAACTAGTTTGTGATAACGAAAACCCTGATGTAATAGTTTTTCAGTTATGAAAATATTCCGTTCATTAAAATCGCAAACTTTATTACCTACTCGAGCAAATCGAACAAGTTATAGATATGTAAACACCATATGATGCATGGTGCTAATGGAACATCGCCATCCAGAAATGGATAATTAACTATGGGAAAAGAAACTCGCCCCTTTTATCATAAATTTTAGTATCCAATTTTTCATTCGTTTAATCAAAATTGATGTCTAAGAACGGACAATGATGATTTTTAGAATTGGCTTTATTCAAAGTAAGTTCTTTAGGGTAGATGTCCTTATAATACGTATTGAAGTCGTCATTATTTAAAGTTAAAATATCATCCAAATATCGGAAAGTGTTGTTAAACTTTTCAATTAAATGCTGTTTAGATGGGTCTTTGCTGATGTTGGTCATAAACTGAGATTCGTAGCAGTACAAAAAGAGGTCCGCTATAAGTGGTGCACAATTGGTACCAATAGGAATTCCTATGACCTGGCGATAAAAAGAGTTACCGAAACGAATGAATATATTGTCAAGTAAAAATTCAAGTGCTGCAATCATATCAAAACAAGTCCAATTAATTGAGTCTCTATTAAAATTCATAAATTTAGACAATAATAAAACTATTATAGCCTATTAAACTCGGTCAATGGAGATATTTATTGACATGAGAAAGGTATATTGACACCCGGACTACGTCCTCGGTCAATATGCTTGTCTCATGTCAATAAATTCCTGCATTGACCTCATTAATAGGCTATAATTGTATATAGTAATATGCTTGTGCAAACAATGAAGGTTATTATTGAAACATGAAAGAACAAAATAAATATATAGAGATTAATACATGACCTTTTCCATATCAGTACTGTTATCATCCCGAGACCTCCATATCAGCCTCTCGGCTGGCGCCTCGGGCTGATATGGGTCGAGGGATGATAACCGTGCTGATATGGAAAAGGCCATCTCTTAATCTGTTTATTATATACTTCCAATTACGAGTTATCATCACACCCGGTCTGATATGGACATTTCAGAACGAGGCGGTCTGATATGGCCATATCAGAATGGGTATACGACATGAACTGTTTACTCCGGGCTATATTACATATACAAAACAGAACATATCGTCACTAAGTATGTAATAAATAATTTTTATAATGTTACCTCCAAGCACTAACATAGGCTGGTAACGAAGGTAGTCGGTTAACAAGAAAATAGGAACAAGCCAAACTAGATAGGCATAAGTCCATACAGGATATACTTCGTTGTCAACCTGTTCCTCGGTAAGATTTTTCCATGGCCCGGTCAGATAATCTGTAAGGTAGGCCTCAGAAGGTCTGTATTCTTTCAGAAAGCCATATAGACATACCAGAAAGGTCAGGACCTTCCAGTCCATCCTACCAGCTTTTCTGTAAAACAATGATCATTATATTGACACTATACGTTCCACCAACACACACAAATATCTCACTGCTTAAATATTTTGTGCTTTTTGTTTTCTAGAAAATTTCTTTTTATTCACTGTAAAAAAGATACGACATCACCTAAAGAACTGTCTTTTTGAAGGAACGGGTATACATATGCATTATGTATTTAAACAAACAATCTTGCTAGTTCAAAACATACTTACTATATTTTAAAGGTGAAGCTATCATCCGACTTATCCATATCTCAAACAACACACACACACACATATATATATATATATATATATATATATATATTACAACGATAAAATCAAATAAGTAAAATGTTGAAACTATCAAAGATAACTTATCATGGTGCAAAGTCTCACACCTCCCTATTTTGATAACATGTGTTCACCCATTATATATTATAATTTAATAAAACGTAGGTGGTTCATAATTTAATAAAACTTTGATGCTTCATAATGTAATAAAACTTGGGTGCTTAATAGAAAAAAGAAGGGAAACGGGGAATGCGTCAAAGAGACAACGAACCAAAGGGGAGTAACAACAACTCAAAGTCACCATAAGATCTTAAATGAACAGTGAGAAATACCCCACACCCAACGGCAGATCGGAGTCGGCCCCTGAACAAAGAGCAATCAAGTCCAGCGAAATAAACATCATCCTAGACTCCTATAGACATAAGTAAACTAACTAGAAAAAGGACAAGACACACAAAGGCTTAATAAATTCCTGACTTAGGACAGGCGCAAACCTGCTTCGGCGGGGTTAAACTAGTTTTATTGGATCCAAACCTCCCCCCTACAGCCAATGTGATAAATCAAAAAACAATCGTAACAACAGTAAAGTTCAGTTGGCAACAGGACTGAGTCAGTTGTGAAAAATGAAACTGAAAGAACTGAATAAACGGACAAAAACATGAAATCACAAGAAACTACTACATTTAACAGTTAACTGACATGCCAGCTCCAGACCCATCACCAACTGACAAAGTAAGTTATGTACCCTCAGTATACAGCTTCCACCAAGATCCCTTCCTGTGAGGAGTTTAGAATAATGATTTCATGTATATACCGGAATACATAATCAGTGTGCATAAAATACAGATTTTAGAAATTTAGAATGTGTTTAGTTAAATTGCAAAGACCCTATCAAAAAATCAATGTTAATACCAAAGAAGGCCATATGTAATGACTTGACGACAATACCGTAATTATAACACTTATGAATAAGACGATTTAAAGGTTTTATAAGTTTGTTAGGCGAGTTTAAGTATTTTTTACTCTTATGTAAAACATTACCGTAAAACAAGGGATGTGAAATACCAGCCTTGATTAGATGTTTACAGGTTGCATTGTATTTATGAACCAAGTCTTTATATCGATGATAAAATTTAGTAAAGGTTTTAACTAGTTTGTGATAACGAAAACCCTGATGTAATAGTTTTTCAGTTGAAAAGATTCCGTTCATTAAAATCGCAAACGTTATTACATACTCGAACAAATCGAACAAGTTGACATATGCAAACACCATATGATGGCGCTAATGGAACATCGCCATCCAGAAATGGATAATTAACTATGGGAAAAGAAAAATCATCCCTTTTATCATAAATTTTAGTATCTAATTTACCATTCGTTATATCAAAATTGATGTCTTAGAACGGACAATGATGATTATCAGAATTGGCTGTATTCGAAGTAAGTTCTTTAGGGTAGATGTCCTTATATACGTATTGAAGTCGTCATTATTTAAAGTTAAAATGTCATCCAAATATCGAAAAGTGTTGTTAAACTTTTCAATTAAATGCTGTTTAGATGGGTCTTTGCTGATGTTGGTCATAAACTGAGATTCGTAGCAGTACAAAAAGAGGTCCGCTATAAGTGGTGCACAATTGGTACCAATAGGAATTCCTATGACCTGGCGATAAATACAGTTACCGAAACGAATGAATATATTGTCAAGTAAAAATTCAAGTGCTGAAATCATATCAAAACAAGTCCAATTAGTTGAATTCTTTTGTTTTGTATTACTAAAATGTGTTTTAAAGGAATTCGAACATACATATATTCACAATCGGTTTTTTTAATGCCCATCGAATAAGACGTATGAATTTTTCCTTTATAAGATTAAGTGGTAAGGTAGTATAGAGGGTAGAGAAATCAAAACTTTCAAGGGATTCAAAAGGGGCATTATAAGCATTCAATTGATCGAGAACTTCCAATGAATTTTTTACACTCCAAAAATGATTGACACCACTGTTTTCATATACCTTGTTACAGAAATTTATAACCAGGTTTTTAATAGCAGTCAAAGTATTAGTGAGTATAATAGAAACTTTAGTTGTAGAACAGTGTCTAGATGACAAAATGAATCTAGATTTATATGGCGTTTTGTGGAGTTTAGGAACCCAGTACATAGTTGGAACTGTTTTACTATCAGGTTTAGCCTGTAAAGATGTGGCTGTTAGAAAATGTATGTTTGTAATTTCACTTTCCGTTAATTGGGTTTATTGAAAAGTATGTGAACTGGTAATTTCTTTTTGGAGTACTTCTATATACTGTTTACGACAGACTATGATGATCTTATTAGCAGCCTTATCAGCTGGGACAAAACAAATTCCTTTCCAAAGTCTTTAAGTTTCATTTGGATGCGAGAAACGGTGGGTTTATTTTTGTTGTCATAGCGGAAATATTGTTCAAACTGTTTAATTCGGATATCGACAATTTTCATAATGCCATTAATGAAAGAATCCAAAGATTTTTTTGTCAACGTGTTCACGTTTAATCCAATTTTTACAATAATTTACGAAAGGATATGGAGTAAATGAACATGAGACCATAACACATATGTTAACTCCAACTGCACTAATTTTAATGAGCTGTATGGCCATTTCGGAAATTTATTCCTCATCAGCAGCACTTCAAAAAATGTTTAAATGCATAAAACCAAACGAAATCCGAATAATCAGTAATATCAAATATAGCTAAGGACAATAAGTTTTAAGTGAGTCGTGGATGATATTACGACAATCTTTCCAATTAATTTTAGAAGGTGGCCTATATTTTTTAAATTAATAAGCTCTTGTCCTGCAAGATGTTGAGATCTCCTGTGATGACATGGGAGCTAGGAGCATAGGCGTATTTTGAATTGTTGCAATTTCATGTATCAGGCACAGAATTGTTAATGTTTATATCTTTACAAACTTTACTCTAATTGAAGACGTACTGCCGGCTGGGTTTCTTGTATACGTAACAGATGATGGGAAGTTCTGTATTTTCGAAATAGCCAGGAATTTCTTCTTGAACCGAATGGTCATTTAGAATGCCAGCAATATTGATAAAATCTATTCCTTTGTCTATGTATTTAATCTTTAGGAAATGTTTTTGATGTTGGTCAGGACGATCGATTTTAGGAAAAAGCTTAAAATAGCAGAACGCAATTATTATCTTTGTAGTTTCGTATTTAGGACTAAGGTACGAAATAGTTTCGCATTCATCAAGGATATTGTTTAATTTGGTGGCAGTTATGGAACCTAACTTACTTAAAAGTTGATGTCGACCATTATTTTTAGAAATGTTAATTAGATCTGCAACAGTGGTGTTGACAGAATGTAATCTAATAGTTTGCCAGGTGAACTATTACAGGCTCCATGGAGCCTCTGGTTCAATTTTGACATCTGTTTTTTTTACTGCCATATTGCTATCTTATAAAAAAATGAAAGGCAGCATGATGCGACCGCAGTTTGTCGACAACAGAACACTAAAATAAATACTAGTCCTTACTGGAAAGAAAAATTTGTTTAAAAAAAAATTTATACTGTCTTCTGAAAATGGTATTTTGGGCTAATTTTGTCCCTTTTTTCCTCAAAAACCGGTGATAGATCTTAAAACGGGCTTCAACATCTCTGAAAGATCCCATGAGAGAAATCTTGTGAAAAAAAAACATCAAAATTGAATAAAAAAAATATGTACTTCTAAAAAAATGCATTTTTGGTCCCTTCAGCCTTTATTATTTTGAAAACGGTAAGAGATAGAAAAATATGTTGACATAACACTTAAAGTTCTGAGAGAAATCCAATTAAAAAAAACAAACACATCAAAATCGGATGAAAAATACTTGTAAATAAAATTTATAAATTTATGTACCCTTGAGAACGGCATTTTTGGGTCTTTCTCTCCCTTTTTTCTGGAAAACGGTAAGATATAAACAAAATCTGTACATTATACAACCAAAAGCTCTAACTGAGAGGAATTTAAACAAAACAATCTCATTAAATGGGATAAAAAAATTGTATGTACCTTTGAAAAAGCGTTTCTGCCCCTGAGGTCTCTTTAATTTCGAAACGGTAAAATAAACACTGTATCAAAAATGAATGGGGTGCAACGTTTGCTGCATTTTTCACAACAGACATTTTGCCCCTCCCCCCCCCTCCAAAAAAAAAAAAATAAATAAATAAATAAAATTCGGGTAAATACTAAAAAAAGTTTTGAGATTTTGGGGGTGAACTTTTTGCCACTATTATAACTCGAAAACGATTATAGCTAAACCCATACGTGAGGGACGAACTAGCAGAAATTATAAAAAATGGGAGATGTGGCATGAGTGTCCATGTGACAGCCATACACCAAATGTAGACAAACTAATACTTCTACAGGTCGCGATAAGGCCTTCAAAAATGGATCCGGATCCATACCACAAAGCAAGCTGAAAAAGGCCCAAAAATATAAAGTGTGTCAATATTCACAAGATATAATAATCGACCTTGTCCATTAAAACAACGAAAAACGAATTACAATTTTAAGACAACCACTGGACTACAGGTTCCTGGCTTTGGGACAAGCACATAAAACATATGGCGGGGTTAAACCGGTTGGTGAGCGCTCAACCCTCCCTTAACCGGGGACAGTGGTTTGACAAAACAAAAATAAAACACACTATAAAAATCAGTTGAAATGGGTTTAACTCTTGAGATTGATACCAAAAACAAATACAATAACAATTATAACAAGATACGACAAGAAGTTCCGACCACAAAAGAGTACTCGCAGTTTCTGTCTGCTAGTTCAAAACCCGAAGACAACTGATAAATACCCAGATTTTCTAGTATTTCGACATCAATCAAAACACGTCCACTGGATTAAGTGCGAAACATCATAATGGGGTGGTGCAAATGTCAATGTAAAAATATTAAAATACGTCGACAGGAAGTAGGAAAATGTATAAAAATATGTATTGTTTAGTTAATAAGTAAGCTGTTAATAAGAAAGTCAATATGGGTACCAATAAAACCATATTTAAAGATTTTACAATAATGTTTTGACGATATCCTTTACGAATGAGTTTGTTTAGATGACTTTTAAGACCATGTGGAACCATTTTAAACTTACGAGCTTTATAAATAACGTTTCAACAACGTTTCCATAAAAATTAGGATGTGATATTTCGTTTCTGATCAGATTATGACAGGTGCATCCATATTTAGATACCAAAGTGTTATATTTATGAAAAAATTTAGTGAAATTTTTAATTATTTTATTATAACGAAATCCTTGGGAATGAAAAATCATCCCTCTTGTCGTAAATTTTGGTTTTAATTTTATCTTGTATAATATAAACATATAAATCCAAAAAATGGACAGTTGACACTGTCACTGTTAGCTTTATTTAAGGTAAATTCCGTTTGATAAATCTCGATAGTGAATTGATAAAAATCAGAGTTATTTTATGAAAAGATATCGTAAAGGTAGAGGTTTGTATTGTTAAATTTGTCTATCAAATCAGATGGATTCTTATGAAGGTTGGCTATAAACAGAGATTCATAACAGTAAAGGAACAATCAGCTATTAAAGGAGCACAGTTTGTGCCCATATGAATTCCTACGAACTATCTATAAACTTTATTGCTGAAACGGATAAAAATGTTATTGAGAAGGAAATTAACAGAATTAATCATATCCTCACAGGTACAGTGAATATAGTTTTTATATTTATATTTTTCGTTGGAGAAAAAAGGCCTTTCTTCATTATAGCAAATATATTTGCAATCTGCTTTTTTGAAGTACCATTCAATCAAATATGAAAATTTCTGCTTAATAAGGTAATGAGGAAGTGTAGTGTAAAGAGTAAAGAAATCATAGTTATCAACAGTTTCAAAAGGTTTATCGAAAGCGTGTAATTTATCCAATACTTCAAGTGAGTTTCTTACACTCCAAAAATTCATGGGTGTTCCATGGAACACTTGTGTCGCCTGCTCTACAGAAGACCTATTTTTTGGCCAAGTAAACCTCTAAAAACTTTTAGTATCAGATGCACAATTGAATCAAGTGATCAACAAATTCTGAAAGATTGATTTGAATCAAATCAAATAAACAAATGAGCTATTTTGGCTCAGTGAACCTCTAAAATGTGTAAAATCAAAATATTTCATATCAGATGCACAACAAGAACAGATGAACAACATATCCTATAAGTTTGGTTGGAATCTGACCAATAGCTATGATGGAGTTGAGGATTAACTACCCAGAATACCAAATGAGGAATTTTGGCTCTGTGAACCTCTAAAATATGATAAATAAAAATTATAAGTATCAGGTGCACATCAGGTGAAAAAATATCTTTAAAGTTTGGTTGGAATTGGACAAGCAGTTTTAAAGGAGTTGGGGATTCAAAAACTTACTGACTCACAAATGAGCAACTTTGGCTCTGTGAACCCTAAAATCTGTAAATTCAAACTTCGAAGTGTCAGGTGCACATCTACACCAGGTGGACAATATATCCTGAAAGTTTGGTAGGAATTTGACTAGCAGTTTTGAAGGAGTTGCGGATTCAAAAACCGACAGACGACGCAGGACGACGACGTAAGACGACGGATGGTAATTCCTATGTCATGTATGTGTCGACTCTGCTTACAGCAGGCGACAAAAAAAAGTTTACACCATTGTGTTCGTATGCTTCTGTGGATTTTTTGGTAGATATAGAACTACAGAACTAAGAAAGAACTATTTTAGATCTGTTATGAAGTCTAAAGGTAAGCAAATTAGTAATTGCTCCAAATATTGAATGAAAATGAACACTGCAGATTTGTATTATCAGCTTTGCTTTTCATTACATCGACCTGATACCACTATGGGAAACAACTTCTATGAAAAGTTTATTTCAAACTGGATTCGGGTTCCCGGAAACGAGTTTTAAAAAAGAGTTGTATCATCTGCTTATACTGAAGATAATTCACCCAAACCTGTGACTGTGCAATATTTTGAAAACATACACCTGAATTTTGGTGTAAGGAACAGTACTAGTGTAAATGAAGAAGCTGTTGTAGATGACTCCCACATGGGTTTAAAAACACCAGATATAAAAGAACTGAATTTTGGTTGTTGGAGTGATCTTCAGTTATTGCCAAAAATAACAAACAAAGATGTTGATAAGTACTTCATTACAAGTAGTCACAGAACAGAAGAACAGGGAAAAATATGAAATGTTACAGACAATTCATTCGTGGATTTAACTTTTTAAAAAGGGATACAGACATAAATTATGAAATGTTACAGACGATTCATTCGAGGATTTAACTTTTTAAAGAGGGATACAGACATAAATTATGATAAATATGATCGATGACTAGTTCATGATGTGTTATGTCAGATCCAAATGTTTTACAGATGTGTAATGAAAGAAGTATGGCGGCAAAAGAACTAAAGTTATGCAATGAATTCCACCTGTTAACAGATGTGTAATGGAAGAAGTAAGACGACACTGGAACCAACATCATCAACTGAAAACTACATATTTACACATATGTAATGGTAGAAATGTTGGCACAAAAACCAAAGTTATCAATTGAAAACCACTTGTTTCCAAATGTGTAATGGTAGAAGTATAACGGCACTTGAACCAAAGTTATCCACTGAAAACCACCTGTTTACAGATAACTAAATACCAAAGTTACTGTGAATTTAGATTCTGCATATGCGCATTTCGACAACTTATGTCTCATCAGTGCAGATACATTCTTTACGTTTGGAAGACTATAGACTCAAAGATGTTTAAAAACTGATAGAATAAAAATAACCAATATAATATAAATGTAAAGCCAAAATCAGCTATGGACAGAACTTTGCATGAGGGAGGTACTCCTTAGTTTTCAACAAAATTTTCAAAATTTAGATATTGTAAAGTCCCAAACAGTATCGGCTTTCGGGTCAGCACCGAAGTACTGACTATGTGGCTGGTGAATACACTCGGGTACTAACAGTCCACCAGCAGTGGCATCGACCCAGTGGTAACAAATAACTGAATACCGAAGTTACTGTGAATTTAGATTCTGCAGATGCGCATTTTGACAACTTAATTTTCATCAGTGCAGATAAATTCTAAACGTTTGGAAGACCATAAACGCAAAGATTTAGATATTGTAAGGTTTCAAAAAGAATCGGCTTTCTAACAGATGTGTAATGACAGAAGTATAACGGCACTACACCCAAAGTTATCGACCGAAAACAGCCTGCTTACAAACGTGTAATGGTAGAAATATGACGGCACTAGAACCAAACTTATCCACTGAAAACTGCCTGTTTGCAGATATGTAATGACATAAGTATGACGGCGTTAGACTCAAAATCACCTATTTACAGGTATGTGATGACAGGAGTATGACGAGACTATATACAAAGTTATTCACGGAAACAACCTGATTATTGATGTGTAACTGTAGACGTGTGGCGGCTCTAGTACCAATGCTATTCACTGATAACCACCTGGTTAAAGACGTAGATGCTGCATATCCAATACAATCATACCGAAACACTCTAGGTGGTATAATAATTGTGTCCCCTGCTCATTGAAAATTTTTGTGTACAGCATACCAAAATGTACTGTTGATTACCAACATAGATATTTTTCAGTATTTCGAAACCACTAGGTCGATGCCACTGTGGTCCAGAGGTCCTAAAGGGTATTCACCAGCTCAGTATTCAGAGTTGTCTTACATGAAAATTTTACCTGGCGTCTAATGGAAATTAACTGTTAAAAAAACAAATCCCTGCAACGGCTTTTATTGAATGTGTAAGAAAACCAAAGTCAAAGAATTGTTTTTCTCAGAATAAGCTTGTTTGGAAGTTGTCAAAAGTTATAAAACAGTAATTTTTTAAACCACATCTTTCAGACAGGAGCATAAATGCTTCAATATTCATCCTTTTCATTAGCTGCGAAACCGTAGCTCTTATGGTCCTTGTGCTGATTTTTTGATAGCTGCCAACCATAGAGCTACGGATTTCCCCCATATAAAACTTGCGACTTTTGCTACACAAACTGTGTCGCACGTTTCTGGGAGTTATTGGACAACCGGACGCAAAGTACGCGTATCGAAGTGTGTTCATTTCGTTTCCTTCAATATTTTTCTGATACTTACAACATTTAATTATGTAAGATGAGTCAATATTTTTTATTTATAAAGGAAATTGTCCAAATATAAACGTAATCCCGCCTACTTTTGTGGCCATTTTGAACATCGCAGTCACTTAACATTTCGAGAGGCGGCATTTAAAGCCCGATTATGTCCGGAACGGATATTTCAAAATTCATTCGGATAATTCCTAAATGCAGATGAATTAATTATTTGCATTCAAAAAGCTTTGCAAAAGTGAGAAATGTTGCAATTCAAATCAAGTATTGACAAAATGTTTACTTAAGAGTATCATTTCCGGATACGATTTGCATTTATTTCCACCTCCCGAAAGGTCTAGTTCCCAAAGAGATTAATGTCAGCAATATGACAGAAGGCGGTTTGACCCAAACTATGACGTTTGTTATGATAATGAGCAACGAATGAATATTTATTGGTAAATAAATATGGAAGGTTGCGGATAAACATTCAAATAAACGAAATACATAAATGAGACTGCCTCCGCTTGGCGTCTGGGAAAACTCCCAAAAACGTGCGACAAAATTCGTGTTGCAAAATTGCAAGTTTTATATAGGGCAAAATCCGTAGCTCTATGGTCCGCCAAATAAGAAAAAAAATAAAAGGACTGGTTCTGCAGCTACCTTTTCCTATGCAGAATCTAAATTAACAGTAACGTCGGTATTTTGTTATTTCAATATTTTTTTCATTTTTGTTGAAAAAGTGCTGTTGTTATGTTTTTTTTTTTTAGACAAATGAAAAATACTTTACTTTTTTCAGAATTTTGTTTCCATGATAAGAGAAACAATATGTAACAATTTCAAGTAGTTCCATCTGGCATGTCTAGTACAAGTATTTTGAGAAATAGTTGCTGTTGAATTATAATGCATATAGGAATACACTTTTATGGTGCGTTTCTTTTGTTGTAGGGTATATTTATAAACAAGAGAAGGAAGCAGTCAGACACGACAGCTAATGCCCCCCCCCCCTCAATTTGTTTTTCAAATGTCAGACTACTAAACAATCAACTGAAGATGCGAATTGGTATTGTAAACCAAAGACAAAAATTCAAACTGAATCACTCATGAATGAATTCGCCAGTATTCACCAGTCCAATAGTCAGACTTGTCTGACACTAAAATTTACCTTGCGTTTTATAGAAATTTGCTGTCTATCAAAATTCTAACCCCTTAAAATACTATGGCTTCATTCCGTGTATTGCACTCGGTAGATGTCCTTAGTACTGGATTTGGCTTTCTATTTCGGTATTTTTGGTAATGAGTACTTCTTTTCTTTCTATGTTTTTGGATTATGGATTTCCATATTATTTGATTCTAATGCTGCTGATGAGAGGTTACTCCTTGAAACACGTGTACATCATAACAAAATTCTACTGTTTTTGGTGCAATTTTGGTATTTTTGTATTTTTAAACCATTGGACCGATGCCACTGCTGGTGGACCAGAGGTCCCCGAGGGTATTCACCAGTCCAATAGTCAGACTTGTCTGACACGAAAATTTACCTTGCGTTTTATAGAAATTTGCTTTCTATCAAAATTCTAACCCCTTAAAAATACTATGGCTTCATTCCGTGTATTGCACTCGGTAGATGTCCTTAGTATTGAATTTGGCTTTCTTTTTCGGTATTTTTGGTAATGAATACTTCTTTTCTTTTGCATCTGACTCGCTGTAGGCGAGTCACACTAATGTCTAAATCTTTAAGCGTTTTAACATGTTCACGATTGTTTATTTTTCCCCTTTGTTTGTATTTTCTTGTTTACTTTATGTGAATGAGATTTTTCTGATGAACTGGACATTGTTTTAAGCATATACTTGTTTATTGTAATATTACTTCCCATGTATAGAAAGAGAAAATTAGAAAACTCTACCAACTTTAGTTTGATAATTGACATGTCTTTAGTTGCACTCAACTGCTGTTATTTGTCATTGCTTTCCAAGTGCAGGTACAAGTACGGGTGAATGTATTTTTGTATATTTTTATGGGTTTCTGCAATTTCCTTTTGACACACGACACTTGTGTATAATGCGGACTTCGTTTCACTACTGTACGTTAAATTTGTTTGGAAATTTGACAGATTTTTCAATGAATAAGATGTCCGCTATTATCTGGTAAAGGTTAATAAGGATTGTAGATGTTTGCACAACAACATTTCAAGAAAGTGTTTAAAGCAAATTTAAACGAGAAATAAGTAATAAATATTAATTTTGTCCTTGGTAGAGTATTTGCACCATAAAAAATATCAATATTGAAAAATTCGACAGAAGTAAGGTCAACTCAAAATTTCGCCAAGAACTACAACTCTTTCCATTTATAATTGAGAAAAAGGGTGGGGGGGATTAAAAATACATCATAATTCTAGTCGAAAAAAACAAAATTGACAGAAAAAGTTGGAAAACTTCTATTTATGAGACTTTATAACAAAAAAGGTGGAAGAAAAGAAGATGCAAAATGTGTTGACGTCAACTCGAGAAAATTTTATGAATTTTGACGCTTCGACCACTGACTTTAAAAGAAGATAAAATAAGAAATACTTGCTCGATCGTCAAGATTTTTGTTGTTTTAAAAAGATCAGAAGTCCGAGTATATTTGTGTCGATTTAGTTTTCCCTATTTGAATCTCGAACTGGCAGCATTTATCTTGTACATAAAATTTACGGCAAAACAGACTTCCCTTGCTTGTCGAAAATACCACATGTTGTAAAGAAGTAAATAAATTTTGTACATCCACACATTTTTTCATGGATGAACGCAGAAACATAAGGCGTACACAAGTGTTAATTTTCACGAAACAGTTTTGATAAATATTGGAAAAATCGTTGTTTAATAGACCAGCTAAACTACGGGAAAATTTCAATAACGTTGTCATGATTTTTTTACAATATCGGACCGTGATTTCCGTACAATTTCATACGAATTATAAAGAATTTCAGAAAGATTTTATATGGGTAAGAAGCTGAGATCGTAAGCTTTAAATTGATACCAAGTTTAAAATTTTTGCATTAAAAATACGTCGCTTTAAATGCATCTCAAAAGTACAAAAATGCTTCACCGGTACCTGGTAAGGACAGTACTTTTTTCTGTTCATAGTGATGAAAGCTTTGAATTAGGTATTGATTATATACTATATTGCCAATATTTTCACTATATTGTAGGTTTCGAATGGACTAAAATATTTGCAATGTTAAATGGTGTGCAGAAAAACAATATGTTACACCAAAATAAAAGATATGCAAGTTTTGGTATAAACGGCACAATTTTAAAGACCCCGCAGTTTTTGTCAGGTGTAGTAGGGCTAGTTTCAGGCCGTTATAAAGTAAGCCATTTGGTTCAATGTTCTTTATAGAAGTAGTAAATAAACCCTACAAATATACATATCACAGTTACAAGACATACAACACATAAACATATACAAACATCACATAAATCAATATACTAGTGTACTAAGGGGAGTAACTCTAAAACTTTTCCTAATTGTATAGAAAAAAAAAGAGAAATCCTCCAAATAAGTGTTTATCTGTGGCTAACTTGTGTGATAAAGTTTACCAGTATTGTAAATAAGTATAAAATATCTTAAATCAATAACTTTACTCAAAATCTGGGTTGACTAACTGAATAGAAATAATTTATGTAAAATATTATGCACACCTTTTCTAAGGAGAATTGCTGATGAATTAAAGTGTATTTATGTAGTTTCTGTAGAACATAATATGGCAACACAAATCAATTAACACATATTAAAGTAAATAAAAACAATAAACATAAAACACAATTGACTCACAAAAACACACACAAAGACACTGGTAAACAGTACAAAACATACAAAGAACACTGCTTACCCTATATGTGGTATAGAGGTCCACATTCACATGTGTCTCAAAGGTGACATTTCACACCATCTGTAGAATACAAAATGAAAATATATAAGTCTAAGTACAAGACTTACAGAATATTTCAAATAATTACAAATATTAGGATTCTCTACTAATGATACTCATACTTCTCCTTAAAGATTTATAAAAGTATAACTCTCATACAAAATGAAAATAAAGAAAATACTTTAAACACACATACTGTTATCAAAATCATTCAGTCATCTTGTCATGCACACAAAGACTCTCTGAAATAGCATTCATTCAATAGTTAAAACAAAGTACAACAATGTAATGATATAGTAGTAAAGTGCATTGATGTATTGTAAATAACCAACCTTTCAATATTAGAATTCAAATCCAGAAAACTTCGAATCAATCAAAAGTTACAGTTTTGTTCATGCAGTCAAGCCAACAAAATATTTCAAACTACTGAGAGACAAAGAATATTTTTTAATGACCAATAGGAAGACAGAGAAAATACTCACTGAAATTAACCAACCATGAATATGTACATGTACTAATTATCAAAGAACTGAAGTACTGTTTGGACAAGGGTCAAACTGAGAATAATAAATAAGTCTTATATTAATTCAGAAATTTGTAATAAACAATATTTATTTTATTTCTGTAACATCAATGG
>MJUU01023185.1:0-14570 GCA_002080025.1 Modiolus philippinarum
CACAAGGAATCCATTAAAAAAAACTGCATCATAATCGGACTTAAAATAAAAAAATTATTTTTTTTGAGATTTGCCCCTGTTGGGCCCATTTATCTCGTGAGCGGTACATGCTACGTGAAATCTGTTGGCATGCTCCAGATTGGAAATTTCCTCAGGAGCACACTGAAAGAAACCCCATCAAAATCCGATTGATAATAAAGATTCGACAGACAAACATGTGAAAACACCCAATTTAACCCCTTTTGGCCCCTTTTTTAAAAACGGGTGGGGCCACAATTACCAAAACTAAGCCAAGCCTTCCTTTTGTACCAAAGAACAATATGTTAAAATTTCATAAGGATTGATCTACTGGAACTAAAGTTATTGACCAAAAACTAAAGTGTCTACAGACGACGACAACGACAACGACGACGACGACGACAACGACGACGACGACGACAGCACCATACCAATATACGACTGCAAAAATTTTTGCGGTCGTATAAAAAGCTGGGTGAATGCACTAATTAATAGCTGATTTAGGGCAACATTTATGTTGTCTGGAGTGCAACAAGTATTGACCATAATTATAAAAAGGTTATTTTTAACATAATCATAGAAAAGACTTATGCAATATTAATTTTTAAGAGAGACAATTAGATTGATTAATTTAGGACAAATTTTAGCCATTCTTTCAATAATTTTTTGCTTTATAGCTCAAAATGTGATTTTTCATAATTTTGATTTGTGATATTTGTTATGTTTACAAGTTCCAAAAATATTAGGTAAACTTAACAATTGTAAATAAAGACATGTAGCTTATATTTATTCATGAAATTATAAAGATTAAAGCCAAAATCAATGCTGCATTTTGATTCTTTTAACTGCACAGTGAAAATGTTGCACTCCAGACATAATTCTAAAACCTCACACAAATTATAACTTGTAAAGTTTTTTGGAGTGAAGTGTGAATGAAGAGTAAAGGTAATGTTCAAGCTACCATGTAGAGTATCTGAGGATTGTCTAATCCAGCAATAATCATGAAAACTTCAGCAGAAAGACTGAGAAAAAAGCTTGGGAAATGACCGAAAATCAAATGGTTTTAAGTTTTTTCTGGCCCTTTTTGTTGAAACTTTCTGGTATTTTGCTGGTTTAACCAGCCTTTTAGTTCTTGTATATGTTATTTTGACTATTATCTTGATTTTTTATTTACAATCAAACCTTGAAGTAGACTTTCCATGTTAGAATTAACAAAAAAATTCAGAAATGTGTCTGGAGTGCAACATATTGACTATGTAGTTGAAACGATCAAATTAAAGCATCAGATATGATTAAATGTCTATAATTTCTTAAAAAAATGAAGCTTAATATATATTTTTCTTTATTTTAACCTAACAGTCTGCAATATTCCTAGGCCAGACAAAATAAATAGAGCATTTCTTTGAAAAAAGAATGTGATTTTGCTATTAAGCACCTACAAAAAGAGTCTGAAATTGAAAGAATGACCCAGTTGTTCTTTAAAATTGTTGAAATGATTACACTCTTTCAAATAATGGTTCTTTGATGCTTAGATTTCATTTGAACTGTTAAAAATAAGCATTAATAAACTAAAAATACTGTTGCACTCCAGACAACATAAACATTGCTCTCAATTAAATTATAAGTGTGTGTCTGAAAAAAGGTTCCATTCTTGGATGAATTATCTTTATATCAATGTTGTCTGAAACGAAGAACAATAGTGGATTAAAAATCAATATACAGGGAAAGAGGACTTGTTCAACTTCAAATGTTGCACTCCACACAAACAAGGGTGGATGTATTTAATGACCCATCAGGAGGTGGTGTTGTTATTAGAATATTCAGTATCATATTTTTCATATGGAATCGGTATTTCTCTACATTAATAAATGTAAATATGTAATTTTTCACACATAGAATTTTCACATTATTCATTTATTTGCAGTTTTTCTATTTTTGCTGTTGCACTCCAGACATGGGACTCCAATTGTTCTTATGCCAACTGCAGCAACACATTTGCTAATACTCAAAATTCAGATACTGAATTCCTAACTCAAGATATTAAACTTAAAGTGAAAAGTCTTACTTTTAAACAGATATCATTATTTTTTATTTTATATGTATTTAAAAAAAAAGTAGTGTTAAAAAAATGTCACAAAAAAGTGTTGCACTCCAGACATTTTTGGCATGTTTTTCAGGCATTACTTTTTAACCAATAAAGATAACTCCATGAAATTTTGCATGGACATGCAACATACCTCTACACATTTATTGATATAATCTTTTGTATCAAAACTTTTACAGTTCTCAATCTAGATTACAAAATATGCATGGTGCCATTTTTTTTTAATTCACCCATAGGCAATTATAAAATTGCAGAGAAAACCAGGTTCCACTCGTTGGTTTAAATGTATGATTGTACATGTAAGTTAATTATATAAGAATAAACCTAAATTTGTATAATTTTGACATAAAAATGAATTGCAAAAGAAACCAAATTTCCAAATTATTTCATTCAAAATCACAGTTGTCAAAATATTTTGCAGCGACCAGATGATCTGCATCAAGTTTTAATTTGTGTATTTCTGAATTCCTTTTATGAATTCATATTGATTCAGAGTTCAAGAATAAAGATAGTAATAAAGTTTATTTTGTAAAATGTGTGGACTGTGATGCTAATTTCGATGATTTTGGATTGGTAGTATATGATGACCAGGGTTTACTGAGAACATGTCAACTTGAAATTTAATTCCACGAAATCCAATGTTAGCTGCCATCCTAAACTTATTCTTTTGTATCAAAAATATGTTCTGTTATAAAAAAAAAATATGTTTGATATGGCTTGGATAAATTACATAAGCATGTGTTTTGAGCACAATAAACCCCAAGCTGTCATTTGTTCATGATAGTAATGAAAATCTGATTATCTCATTAAACAATGCTAAAGAAATAATTATAGACATAAGAAAACATGACACTCTAATTAAAAACATACGCTTTCTAAATTTAAATTTTATTAGTAGTGTGGAAAGGCTGATCCTGGTAGAATCGTCATTCTGGATCGCATAGATAAAGGCTGAAGCTGTCAGTGTCGTTGAAGAGAAGCGGGCCTTGCTGCTGTAGATCTTCCCTTAGGAGTTCGTAGTTGAAGTCATACATCAGGAGCTTCAAGATGTCCAAGATGCAGACTCCCGCTCAGTCCCAGGTAGACCAGATTATCTAACTTGAGCTTGGTCTTCTTCATATTGATGGCTGCTAGCTTTTTCGGTGAAGATGACACAGCAATCAAACTGATGGGCATATCTGACCATTGAGGTTGGGGTCCTATGCAGGATTTGCCCTTGAAAATAGCAAGTGCGGCAGAATTAGCCTTTCCACACTACTTTTATTCCTAGGATTTTAATAAAGGGCCTCAAGCTGTTCTATATGTAGAGAGGCTGCTTTTTGAATGCCACATTGATTGCCAAAATATGTCATGTATGTCTGGTTTTGCAGTAGTTTCATACTTATGCCTGTAACAGTGTCATGTTTTTTCAATGACACTGTAAGAAGGCTTTGGCAGTGCAAAACGTAAGCTCCGTAAAGCAAGTCAGTTCAGTATAGATTGCAACAGTATACAATTGTATCACAGAAAACAGTTAAATACTTAGGTCTTAATATTGGCCTTTTTCTTTCTGGTCAAAACATTGTTAATAATATATTACAGCTAGCAAATGCAAGACTGCAGTGCTTATACAGATACAGTAAGAGTCCAGGAAAACGTTATGTATGGCTCTTATGCAATCGATGCCACTTTGATTATTGGTGTTCATCATGGTATGCTGGGCTAAATATAAATTTAAAAAACAAACTTCAAGTTGTTCAAAATAAAATCTTAAGATTTATAAAAAGTTATGATAGTAGAAAAAGTGTAAATTTTTTAGTATTTTCTGATGTTGGTTTTCTCAATATTGAAAACAGGGTCAAACAAATGTGACTCAACAAGCTCAATCACATACATAAAATTTTTTATAATCGGTGTCCAAATTATGTCACAAAATTTCACCAAAGTTAGTGACTGTCATAATTATATGACAACAAACTGTAAATTTAACTATAATGTTCCTTTGGTTAAAGGTCCGGCAGCAGTGCTCTACATTACGGCTTGCCCGACTTGTCCCTATCAGACCAAATTGGAATCGGACAGGTAAAAATTTATAACTACTTGCCCAAAGGACAGGTAAAAAATTCAAATAAAATGAAATTCTGTAATGTTTGGACAAGTCACAATTCATTTCGGACAAGTAAATCTTAAGTTGACATGTCCAATGGACAAATCCAAATAAAAGTTAATGTAGAGGCCTGGGCAGGTAATACTTTTTATTTTAATGCTATAAATGATTGGAATACATTACCTGAAAATATTAAACGTATAAAACCAGAAAATGAGTTCAAAATTGCTGAAATAGAATTTTTATTTGAACAACAGAAAATTAAGTTTCAAAATAGTTTTTTTTTAGAATCTCGTAACCTGCATAAAATTAAAACCTGCCTAAGTCTTGAACCATTCTTATGATATTATATTATTTTAAAGTTTTAAAGTATATTATTTACTACTATATATAGACACCATTGGAAATAAACCATTAAGGCTTTATGGGATATCCAAGGTTAAATATCAACACTTTTACCTGAATTTTTAAACATGGCAGTATGCACATACATGTAGTGTTATTTTATATACATCTTTTACACAAGATTTTTAACACTGAAAGTTTTAATCTTGACATAGTTTGCATTTTGTAATGTCACATTAGTAGTAATGTCACATGTAGTGTCGGTGAAGCTTTATCTTAGATACCATACCAATAAAGTGTTTTATAACCCTCAAATATTATGCACAAGAAAGTATTTAACGTTCAGGTGTGAATTCTAAACAAATGATTATTGAAGTGTTTCATAAAAAGTTTTTTAATTATAGTTAATATATCATCACCTTGGTTATATTTCAATTCCTATTCCTTAATTTTTGAAATTGCTACCATCTGTTTCTGAAACAGATGAAGGCAATTTTCCAAATTGGTTAAACAATTGCTGAACCAATCTTACAGTTTTAGAACTCGGTTGTTGCTATCAAACTGTAAAATTTGTTCAGCAATTTGAAAAGTTGATACTCACCTCTGGATATCTTCTAAAACTTTATTGTGGATGAACTAAAGAAAACTGCCTTTGTAATGAATACAGTCAACTCCATTTAATTGCATACCTCTTAATAGAATATTTCTCTTAATTGCATACAATTCTGCTGCACAAAACCATTTACTATATGCTTCTATATTATTCATTCCTTTTAATTGCATATTGAATAGTTAAGAAATTCCTGTTAATTGAATAGTTTCATTTTCAAATCAAGACATGTTTTGTGAAATTTAACATTAAAAGTATATATTTTTTTAGCAAATTATTCTGAAAAACTAATTAAAATGAGATATCTAATTATGAAATGTTAAATCAATTTATAATTTTGTAAAAACAGACTGTAATCTATGTGTTTGTTTAATGATTAACTCATCATTTGACACTTTTCAAGTAAATTGACATGTTTTTATAGCAAGATTGAAAACTCCTCTCAATAGAATATTCCTGTTAATTGCATATTTTTTCCTGACAAATAAGGTATGCAATTAACAGGAATCCACTGTAATATTTTTCTTAGGATGGATAAATTCTTAATTTTACTTTTGGAAATATTTCTAAATCTTTTTTTATTATCTTTAATATGAACTCAAATTTAATCTTATAATGCTATTTCTGGCACATTTTTATATTTTTGTTTATGAAGATTATTTTTGGGAGGAAAACATGAAAGTACTAATTTATTTAGGGGAAATAATTATATCACATTTATGATCTCCCTTGTTATTTTTTTCATTTTTCCATTTTTACAGAAAAATAATGAAAAATGAATAACCATTATATTTTAAAATATACCAAAGATAAAAAAAATATTGGAAATTAGAAATTATACTTTAATACATGTACCAACAATTAAGCATTTTTAACCTTTTGTTTGCAGTTCTTGAAAAATAAATTGCCCAATGTAATAAACTGTTTATATAACTTCAAATAACTCAAGCTGTATTCACACACTAAGCATCAAGTGGTTAGAATCATCTATACATAGTTTTGTCGCTACATCACAAGAATGGATTAACCAATCAGTGAACAGGATTTTCACCCACAAGGATTGTATTGCGAGGTGCAGCTTAAGAGGTCTGGAAAAAGTCAAACTGCTATAACTTCCTTGTTGTTAAAGATATTGTTATAAAATTTTGATGTGTTATTAATAATAGTGTTCCAAACATATAATCCAAATTTCATGAAAAAAATAATGAAAAATAAAGAAATAAATGCAATTTGAATTTTTTCCTATACACAATTTTCAACCTGCTTTAACTCCCTTCTTGTTTAAGATATCGTTATAAAATTTCGATATGTTATTTATGGTAGTGTTCCAAAAATATATTCCGAATTTCATGAACAAATATTGAAAAATAAAGAAATAAATGCAATTTGAATTTTTCCAATACACAATTTTCAAACTGCTATAACTCTCTCGTTGTTTTAGATATCGTTATGAAATTTCGGTATGTTATTTATGGTAGTGTTCCAAATATTTATTCCAAAATTCACCAAAACTGGTTGAATAACAAATAAATAATTTCAATTTAAAATTTTTTGCATCCGATTGTTTCACCCCTCAAAAGTCTACTCAGGTAAAAAGTACCCTGATGTTCGGATTTATGTATTCATATTGTTAAACCAATTTTACAACTTGATTGCAATACTTGAATTATAAAACTGTAAGATTGGTTCAGCAATTGTTTGACCAATTTGGAAAATCTTCTTCATCTGTTTCAGAAACAGATGGTAACAATTTTCAAAATTGATTAAGGAATAGGAATTGGAAATATGACCAAGGTGATGATATATTGACAATAAAGTTATATGGATAAAGATACTTTACAAAACTTTGTAAACACCCTTCATGCCCTTTAAAGATTACTTGCAACTCACGAAGTCCTGGCCTCAAAATTACTATATTCTTCAATTCTTAAAATGAAACATTCAATTCGGTACCAATATTCCCAAAATTTTCGGTAACTTGAATTTTTTATTTAAACACAACAAAATGGAATGTTTACCATATATAGTTGTCACAAGCATGAAACTGGTAAGCTAAAAGAGACTATAAAGATATGTCAGTTACAAATAGCGAAATCCAAAGTATAGATAAGTAAATAAAATCATAATGTTAATATGTTTTGAATTTCAAACTAACATCCTTGTAATAACTTCTAGAATAATGCAGGCCAGTGGCAGGGGTCTGCAGGCTTTCATCCATCCTTGTTCCATTGGTATCCTATGATATGAAAATCGCTGTTAGAAAGATGAAATTTGTAATGTGTTTTTGTCCCTTCGTCACACTGTAGACATTTCATTCAATATTAAAAAAAATACAAAAAGTCCAAATATTAACACTATAATATTCCATATTCCCAGTCTCTAATAGTGATATTTTTCAAATTTAATTCAACTTAAATCCAAAATATGCTTATACGTAGACCATGTAGACATATGGACAATGTCCCTGATGTAGACCGATGGTTCCTTCACTCATATGGATTGATATTTATTACTCTTTTTAGAATTTTTTTAGATTTTTTAATTGAATTTTCAAATTTTTCCTTTCCGGCCATTAAAATAGTTCCCTAACACAGATAATTACACAGAAAAAATAAAGAGGAACTAAATTATATATTTTTCAATCCATACACATAATTATATCATAAGTCATCCTGTCTTTTTTCTTGGCTGAGTTGCAGTGTGGTATTAATTATGATGATATTTAAACCAATATAAAATCGTAACCAGATGTGATAAAATCTAGATGACAGTTTGTTTTTGCAGGGGTCAAAACAGCAGGACATACAATTTTACATTGATATGTTAATTGATATTGGTATACCTAACTGTAACTGTATACTGCAATGACCACTTTTATTGAGAAAGTAAACATATTAAAAATTATAACTTGCACACGTTTTCACGACATGTTAGAATTATTAGCAAGAACACAATAGGAAAATATTGCCAAAAGTTAAAACAAAATGTGCTGAGATTTCTTCTTGTACATTGGACTTTTTTCACAAAATGGTAATTACTTCAAATAACAATTTTAATTCTACTATTCATGTCTAGTAAATATAAAGGGCTATGCCGAGTGCAGCATGATACAACCGCAGCATGTAGACCACTGAAATTTGAACAAGTGTAATTGAAAGTGAGTGTGGACATACTAAAGAGCTTGACACAATAATTGCATGGACACAATAAGGGGATTGACCCAGTAATTAGCAGGACACAAACTAGGGAAAATGAAAATGAGCCCTTATGACTCCTTATGGTTCCCCTTACAGAACGGGTTTGTTTGCTGCAGACTTGCAGCAGATCTGCAGCAAGTCTGCTGCGAACAAAATTGTTCGCAGGAAGAGAACTTTCTTGTTTGCAGGTATTCGCAGTTAGCTGCAAACATGCTGCGAACATCGCAGCTTTTTGCTGCAAGCTTGCAGCAAATTCACAAGAAACTTTGTATTTCAATTTATGTTTGCAGAATGTTTGCAGGAAACTTTTTAATCATCATATGTTTGCAGAATGTTCGCAGCAAACTTTATTTATCATATGATGTTTGCAGAATGTTTGCAGGAACATTTCACAGGAGGTAATTAACAGCCGTAAATAATTTATCCTATAAAATGAACATAATATTTGCTTTTGAATGTGTACAAGCAAGAAGTTGGGAGTGTTTTATAAGGGAATGTACTAGTATCATTTCACTTCTAGAGAGGACAAGTTTTTTTCTTTCAAACTTAGGATTTTTTTGAAGTGGGTAAGTATATTTACTAGCATGTATTTATTTCATATTATAAAAAGTGATTAATTCACATAATATTGGATGTGCTCAGAAGAGAGTGCCATGAGGATGTACTACTAAATATAATAAGGTATATCATCAATTTGTTACTGGCTCCATTGAGATGTAATGTTTTATCAATGACAGGATTCAAATTAATTCAATTATATTCAAGAAATTTTCTCTGTAAATCAAATGTGGAATATAGTGAGTCAGACATATTATCAACAACAAGTGTTGAAAATGAATATAATTATGTAAAGATTAAGCTCACATTGCCACAGTTTCAGATAATTCAATAATATGTCACTTTTCAAGTTTTTACACACTGAATTTAAAATGCTCATATAATATACACAAATGTATGTGTATATTTTAGTTTTCTGCAAACATTCTGTCAGTAACAAAGCAATTTAGGTCAATGTTTGCAGGAAGTTTGCAGCTAATGTTTGCGGGAAGTTTGCAGTAACGTTTGCAAGAAGTTTGCAGCAATGTTCGCAGCTTGTTTGCAGAAACATTTGCAGCAGGTCTGCAGCAAACATTCCATATTTGGAAAGCTGAATGTTTGCTGCAGACCAGCAGCAAACCTCATTTGCATGGTAAAATGTTCGCAGCAGGTCTGCTGCATACATGCAGCAGACCTGCAGCAACTTTAGAAATTCATCGCAGGTAGTTCGCAACTAAATTGCAGCAAGCTTGCAGCAGGTCTGCTGCGACCTGCTGCAGGTCTGCAGCAAATGTTCGCAGGAAGGCAATATTTTTGGTAAGGGTCCTCTTTGACCCCATATAACTCGAAAACGGAAGGAGCTACACCAAATCCATTGACATACTACTGAAAGATTATATCAAGTGGAATCCTAAGAAAAAAATCCCATCAAAATCCGATGAAAAATAAAAATTTCATGTAATCTGCAAGTTTCCAGTTTTGGCCCCTTCAACCCCTTATAGCTCGAAAATGGTAAGAGCTACGGCAAATCCGTTGGCATACCTCTGAAAGCTTATATCAAGAGGAATCTAAAGAAAAAAATCCCATCAAAATCCGATGAAAAATAAAAATTTTAGGTAATCTGCAATTAGCAAATTGGCCTTGTTTGGCCCCTCATATCTAGGTAAGCAAACAAGTTACCAAAAATCAAATAGCAGAAAGCTGTAATAATTTTTCATAAGCAATCCATTGAAAATAAAGGGCTACGGCAAGCGCAGCATGATATGACCTCAGCATGTCGAATACTGAAATTTGAACAAGTGTAATTCAAAATGAATGAGGACACAGTAAAGAGCTTGATACAGTAATTAAATGGACCAAATAAAGAGCTTAAATCAGTTGCAATTTTGGCACCTTTGGCCCCTTAAGCTCGGAAATGGTAAAAGCTATGCCAAATTTGTTGACATACTACTGAAAGCTTATATCAAGAAAAATCAAAAGAAAAAACTGATCGAAATCCGATGAATAATAAAGATTTCAAATATTTTGAAAAATTACAATTTTGTCCCCTTTGACTCCTTGTAGCTAGAAAACGGTAATATCTATGCAAAATCTACTGACATACAACCGACAGCTTACATCAAGAGGAATCCAAAGAAAAAAATCTTATTGATGAAAAATAAAGATTTCACATATTTTGAAAATTTGCAATTTTAGCCCCTTTGACCCCTTGTAGCTCGGAAACGGTAAGAGCTACGAAAAATCCGTTGCATAACACTGAAAGCTTATATATCAAGAGGAATTCAAAGAAAAAAATCCCATCAAAATCTGATGAAAAATAAAAATTTTAGGTTATCTGTTAATTTACGATTTTAGCCCCCTTCGGCCCCTCATAGCTTGGAAATGGTAGGAGCTAGGCCAAATCCATTGACATACTACTGAAAGCTTACATCAAGAGGAATCCAAAGAAAAAAATCCAATCGAAATCCAATGAAAAATTGAAATTTTATGTAATCTGCATGTTTGCAATTTTTGCCCCTTTTGGCCCCTCATAACTTCGAAAGGAAACAAATTATCAAAAATCTGATGGTGAAGCGCCTATTTATTTTTCACAAGGAATCCATTGAAAAAAACGGCATCAAAATAGGACTAAAAATAAAATAAAGGGCTATGCCGAGCGCAGCATGATACGACCGCAGCATATCAAACACTGAAATTTGAACAAGTGTAATTCAAAATGAATGAGGACACAGTAAAGAACTTGATAAAGTAATTAGATGGACACAATGAAGAGCTTGACCCAGTTATTAGCTGCACAATTACTAAGGCAAAATAAATATTAGCCCTTATAATTCCGTGTATGTATCAGAAATTATAAGAGATATGTCAAATTGGTCAACACACTACTTAACTAAACCATAAGAGGTTATGGAGAAAGGAACCCCATTAAAATCCAATAAAAAAATAAAAGATTTTACATATTTTGAAATTGCAATCCCTGCCACTTTGACCCCTTATAGCTAAGAAACGGTAAGAGCTATCTTTTGACATACTACGAAAAACTTACAACAAGAAGATTCCAAAAAAAAAAAAACACAAAAAAAATGAAATGAAATCTGATGAAAAATAAAAGATTTCACTTATTTCGAAAAACTGCAATTTTGACCCCTTTGACTCCTTGTAGCTCAAAAACAGAAAGAGCTACGCCAAATTGGTTGGCATACTACTGAAAGCTTAAATCAAGAGGAATCCAAAGAAAAAAATCCCATTGAAATCCGATGAAAAATAAAAATTTTAGGTAACCTGCAAATTTGCAAGTTTGTACCAATTCGGCCCCTTATAGCTCGGAAAACAAGTTGTCAAAAATCTGATAGTGTGGCTGTATATTTATTTTCAAAAAGAATCCATTAAAAAAACTGCATCAAAATTGGACTAAAAATGAAAAAATGAATTTTTTGAAAATTGCCCCTTTAGGGCCCCGTCTATCTCGTGAACGGTACACGCCACTTAAAATCTGTAGGCATACTACTGAAAAGAAATCTAATAAGGATCACACTGAAAGAAACCCCATCAAAATCCAATAAATAATAAATATTCTAGAGCCAAATATGTGAAAACACCCAATTTTGCACTTTTTGGCCCCTTTTTAAAAAACTGGAGGGGCCAAAATAACCAAAACCTACCCAAGCCTTCCTTTTGTGCCAAGAAACACTGTGGTAAAATTTCATAAGGATTGGTCAACAGGAACTTAAGTTATTGCCCAAAAACAAAAGTGTCTACAGACGAAGACAACGACAACGCCAAAGACAACGACGACGACAACGACGACGACGACGACGGACGACGACAGCACCATACCATTAAACGACCTCAAATTTTTTGCGGTCGTATAAAAATAAAATTTTTGAAAATTGCCCCTTTTGGGCCCCATTTATCTCGTGAACCATACATGCCACATAAAATCTGTTGACATACTGCTGATAGGAAATTTAATTAGGAACACACTGAAAGAAACCCCATCAAAATCCGATAATTAATAAAAATTCTACAGCTGAATAGGTGAAAACACCAAATTTTGCCCTTCTTGGCCCCTATTTTAAAAACGGGAGGGGCCATAATAAACAAAACCAATCCACACCTTAATTTGGTGCCAAGGAACATTGTGTTAAAATTTCATAAGGATTGATTAACTTGAACTTGAGTTATTGGCCAAAACTTAAAGTGTCTACAGACAACGCCGCCGCCGCCGCCGCCGACAACGACGACGACGAGGATGACGACAGCACCATACCATTATAAGACCACAAAATTTTTTGCGGTCGTATAAAAATATGAATTACAACGTCATTCAAACTGTATTTTGTTTAAGATTCCTTTTACAGTGAGGAAAATTATTCTGTTCTCACTTAACAGTTAACACCCCGACCCTTTTTGTTTGTGTTTAACTATACTTTTTCAAGTTAATCATCTTCCAAAAACTGTGGATTTATGTATATACATATAGGGCATCCAACTGTCTAAATGAAAAATTTACATAAAGTTTACTAAAGCGTATATAAATAGCAATATTAACATCTACTGTTATTAAGAATTACTGAATGTTTCACCTCCTTGACAACAAGTTCTGTTGTATCTAAGAAAGGGAGGTGAATCATTTCTTAAATACACGTATGTTTGGATAACAGGTTGACCTTAATTACTGAGCATCTGATTGAAACAATGTATACAGTAACTGGTAATAGATATGCAAGAAATAAAAGTAACATTGAAGATGCTTATTGATGGGTATTAAACACAGGTAGCATGGCTGCCAACTTTTCAAAATCTCTATGGGGGTTTTGTTGCATGTCAAATAAGGAAACTCCTTATAACTTTGCTATAGGGGGTCTTATGGTATGCTTTTGTTGTTTATAGTGTTCTAATGTGTTTCACCATTACATTGAACTCTTCATTAGTTGTTCAATTGTCTTCAAGTGTCTTTTATTTGGATTTATGGAGCCTCCATGGGGGTTTCCCTCAAAAAACCCCAGAAAGTGGGAGGTAGCATCCTCAATAAACACTAGGGCACCACTGTCTGGATGTGTAATTTTGTAAACTAAGTCTGGTACCTTTCTGTAGAAAACAGGTAAGTGAGAAGTGTTCAACCAGTCACACAAAAGTTGTCCCCAAAAAAGCACCGTCTAGTGTTTATCGGTATCAGGTCCGTTTGCCCTAATTACATGTTCGCCCTGGGTTCGTTCGCCACTAGAGTTCGTTCGCCCTGTTTTTCCATAAAAGGTATAAAGCTTAATCCTAGTACTACAACTTATGGTATACATTTTTATTATATTTCAGTTATAAAGTCAATCTCAAACTTTGAAATGTCACAATTATTTGGTCACAAGGGATTAAAAGTTGATTAATTGTCCTTAATTTTATTTGTTCTTATTTATTTATCATTAGTCTAAATTACTTTTGAATGTAATTAAATGGTATAATTATTTAGTCTTTTAATTTTACCGATTGGCCATTAATTGTTTTTAATGTGTTAATAATCAGCTTAAATATGTACAATCAATGCGAGAAGGAACTGGTAGACATAAAAGGAGATTTTTTTCACAACTTGACTCCTTTGATCTTGAGTTTGTTTTTACAAATAAAAAAATATATGAAGAAAAAAGTAAAACAAATCTGAAAAGACAGTGGAAAAATTAACAAAAACATACAGAAGATACCCAAGAAAAAGTTACATTTATTTTTTTTACTTATAAATTATACTAGTTGAAAAAATGGGTCAAAGACTCAAATGGCCGGGTTGGGTTTTGGTGCTTCTAGCTATAAAATGTTGATTAATTGGTTCCCTAATGGGTCTGTGTATAGAATATGTTGAAAATATTGATAAAAGATGACTAAGTAAAAAAGTCTGCAAAAACATGAAATAATATTGGAAATAATTCCATAAAGTCAGGTGCACATCTTCAATATATATAGAAACATTCTGTGAAGTTGATGAAAATTGTAGGAGGAGTTGATTTCACAAAATAGGTACCCTATGTTAAACATTTTGATAAAAAAAGGACTAAGTTCCAAAGTCCAGAAAAATTGGAAAAAATTTCCAAAATATTTCCATAAAGTCAGGTGCACATCTTCAATATATATAGAAACATCCTGTATGGAACGCCAAAACTGTCTTATTATGTTCACTTTCTATTATAT
>MJUU01023188.1:0-15349 GCA_002080025.1 Modiolus philippinarum
AATTGATGTTTGTTGAAAATCCCGCACCCATGACCAAGAAAGACATGCATGTAGCGTTGCTCGACAACTAGCAAAGAATTCCGCTTAAACCGGTGCTAGGGGCCGTCTTGAACTTACTGTGAGGTATGAGCAAAGCTCATTGTTGAAGAACTTATGGTGACTTCAAGATGAAGAACAACAACAAAAGCGTTGTTCCTTTGCTTGTTTTTTACCATGTATTTGTAGAGACTTTGTCTCATGTGCATTTACTCCATATCCTTTTATTCACCATTTCAAAAATGCCATAGTTTGTGAAAAGCACATATTTTCTCTTAGGTATATTCAGGACAGAAAATTCAGCTCTTAAAAAATAGCATTAATATAATAATGTTAAACGCTATACTTTGTTTAAGCCTATATGCCATAGTTAAACAACACCCCCTTTTTACCAGAATTATTTCTGAATTTATTATATTATCGATACTAACAAGTAATTTAATTACTTCAAATAAAAACAATTCAATTAAATTAATATTGAAATCCCTTTTCTAGGTCGAAAACCGGCAGAATATTTTGTAGGCCCATAGTACGAATTAATCATAACTTGTCCTTTGACTATTATAACTATAGCTTTTTTTTATCCCCATTGTAATTGTAACAAAATGATACAAAGAAAAACTGCAATGTCAATCAAGTGTATTGGTCAAGTTGTGAAAAGCTGTATTGTGATTCGATGTTTACTTTCTCCGATATAATATTTTCAAATTAAAATAATATTTATATTAGCACTTCAAAGAGAAATATTTTTTACTAAATAATATTTGATATAAAATGGATATTTGATCTTAATCAAAAAGATATTTTGACAGTTATTGACATATCAAAATCTATTTCAAGTTTTATATTTAAATAGCATTGACATTTTTCAATGGAATAATACAATACTGCACGTGTAAAAATACTAACATATATACCAAGTTTATCAAGTCTAGTTGAATGATTTTATTTATATAGACATTAACACAAAACTGTCAGAGATAGCATAGCAATACAATGGACAAATATTTTAAATCAATTAAAAATAAGTTGAAAATATAAGAAGAAAAGAATAAAAAAGAACCTATTGAAAAGGCATTAAATATTAAATTAATCTGGATCCTTTACCAATCTACACAAAATCATAATGGGAGGGGTGCTTTTTTGGATGCCGGGATTGCAAGTTATTAAGCTAGGGAATTCGGGATTCCTATAAACAATTTAAGCTCAGGATTGTGGGAAATAAATGCACCGGGAATCGGGATTACATGTTTTTAAGTTTTGGATTTCGGGATTCAGAAAAAAATAAAGTTGGGATTCCGGGCCGAGTGCCACTCCAACCCCCTTTTAACATAACACATCCCTCCGGTGTTTCGGATATCTATTCAGCAAAAAATTCGTATCGATTTGACCAAGGTCTTATCCATCATTAGATAACCCTGTGATATTATCAATGTTTTGCATATATGTATTAAATAACAAAATACCGAAGTTACTGGTAATTTATTTTTTGCATATGCGCATTTCGACAACTTATGTTTCATCAGTGTAGATCAAACCCCAAACAATTGGAAGTCAATTAAAATATTAATATTGGTAATCAGAATCAGGTATGTCACATGGTGGTCTAACAACAATTGTAAAAAAGACAAGACAACAATAGACCACTTTCATGTTTATTTCTTATCCCGACTTTGGCTCCGTTTTTATAACGTGTTCCACAAAGGGAAGTAGCCTACTGACCCGACAGTCAGGTTTGCGGTTCCATTGTAATAAGGGACAGCAGTAGATTTTGAATACATGGGTATCTATCACTGGACTAGGGGTATTATCTCGATTGTCTTTAAATAAATTATTTCAAGCTATTCGGGTACTTACCACAGTGAAAATCGTAACCGTTGCCAGAGAAAATATTTACTGACCGTCCTTTCCCTAATGAGACCGAAAACCAGAATGACGGGTGTTAGCGAGTGACGTCCCTTTGAAAAACAAGCTAAATTAGCAGTCATTTCGTAAATATGAAATTCGTCTATTTAAGAGGATAGAACTAGGTTAAGGGACATAACTCTTAAAAATCATGTGTACGTTTGTTTAGATCATTTTCATAGATATATATTCTAAGCTTCTAAGTAATATAGATGTTTTTTTTATTCTTTTTTAGGTAAATGCTTAAAATACATCGATGAATCTGACTGTTTCAAATGCCTCATTAATCTAAAGGGATATCTCCCTTAACCTAGGTCTACTACCGCTCATAGAAAGTACATAAATACACAACTCAAACAATATTCAACCAACATATAGCATAAATACCAATAAAAATTACTTTAAAACATTACATAAAATATCATCTAGAGAGCCACTCTAAAAATAGTTATGGAAGATTTAAAAAGTTAAATATAATGAACTTTAATTCATATTTAAAAGTGAAAAGAAAATAATTACTTTTCAAATGTTATTCTGACTACATGTTTAAAGTGCCCACATCTCACGATTTTATTATGCCAAGTTTTCTTGCGATTGACTCAATGAGTGCCCTGTGATTGTCTTCTTGTCTGGTCATGGATGACAGCGATTGCACAAACACTTTGCCAGGTAATTTTATGTCTGTTGACAATACACCGATTGCGCATTTGCGGGATCGCGCATTATTTTAGCCAAACAAGGAGTAATCTGGTACAAAACTGGTTCCAAGACGCTGATAGACGATGACAGTAATTTCTTCATTCCCATTCAGTTTCGTTTTTTGTGGGTTGGAAATGTTCCTCGTGAATTTCTTTGTTAGTTGAAAACGATTTTTTTACCAATATGTTGAATAATAACGTAAGATTCGAAGGTAGAAAATATCTGTCCCTTGCTCCAACGTTGGATTACGTCATTTTTCCTCCGGTTGACCCCAGATGACCTCGTCTAAATGACGAGTCAAATCCGGATTGGAAACGATGTGCAACCCATATGAAAAAGAAAGGAAATGGGGTAAATGTTAAGGAGACAACATCCCATATCCAGGTTAAAACGACCCAAAACAAAACATCTAGGGGACACCATATGGTCTTCAACAAAGTGAGGAACCTCACACCATATAGTAAGCCATCAATGGCCCCGAAAGGTAAAAAAGTGAATAAATCAATGGAAACAAACCACATCCAATAACCCAGATATCTAGAAACCAAAATCTCATAAGAAGACAAGGACAAGCCAATGACCGCCACATTCCTGACCTGGGACAGGCGCAAAAATTGCGGTGAGGTCAAACTCGTTTTCTTGGATCCAAACCTTCCCCTATGTGTGGTGAATGGCTAAAAATAAATACACAAAAAGACTCACAGTAAAAAATCAAACTAGAAAAAAGTCCAACTTATCAAGACGAGTACCCTTACAATGAAGTACATAAAACATGAAGACAATACACACAGGTACTGTCCGGACAAATGCTCGCAGTTACTGAGAGCTAGATAAGGACATAATTTCTGTTGACTATGATATCAAGCCTTCTTACATATGGAATTTCAATTGAAATACTTCTAAATAGATTTGGTATAACAACATCATCAATTATGAAGGAAGAATGTATACCGCATCCATGAGAAAACAAACAGGGGTGTAGCCTTGTTCGACATTCAGGGGACTTGCTACTCCATATCAAGATAAATAGGATTTAAAATAAATGTGATTTTTTGTTAGAAAATTAAAAAAGAAGCAATTTCAGTGAAAAAAAATTTATAGGTTGATGATCTCGTTTTTTTGAGATTTAAGTGATTGGAAAATTTGGCGGGAAACTGAACTCCTGTGATTTTTCATAGGATTAACATTAACATGATTTGACCGTGAATGAATGTGACAGAAATAGAATTCAATGAATGTTTTACAGAATGCTCACAAAGATGTATAAAATGAAATTATGGAAAAAATAAGGGGGTCAATGAGCAAAAATTATAATGTTTTTAAATGGATAAAACCCCCGGATTCCGAAAATCTGATAGAAATCGCAAAACATGAGGAGCGAACCTCCTTAAGCAATGAATTCCGCTCAAACCAGTGCTAATTATCTTTCAATTTAGATCATATTGATTACTTGCTATCTATTAGTTTTAAACATCTTTGAATTAAATTTTATCTGCACTGAAGAACCGTAAATAGTCGAAATGACCATATGCAGAAATTGAATTTACAGCAAGTCGGTATTTAGTTATTCGTAACCACTGGGTCGATGCTACTGCTGGTGGACTGTTGGTCCTCGAAAGTTTTCACCAGTCCAGTAGTCAGTACTTCGGTGCTGACCCGAAACCCGATTCTATTTGGAAACTTGCAATATCTACAATTTTGTAAAGACGTGTGGCCATTTAGCCGTGAATTTTCTTCCTATGTTGAGTCATTTTCGAAATATGCTCAAATGTTGTCGAAAATCGTGCAAGATGATCTACGGTAGGAGTACTCTATAGGAATAAAATTAATATATGTCGCACTTGTATGTTTTCCTACATATTAGCAGTCGGACATGGCAGTATATAATGTTTGATGTCAATTCAAGCCATTTTACAGTGTTTTTAAGGTAATACTACTCGCCATATCTCGGAAGACATCGAGAACTAAAATCAATTTTTCTTTGCGAATGTATAAACATTTGCCCTTCCAAATGACAGTCAGTTTAGTTTGGTTCTTGGGGTCCTATACAACAAATATAAGAAAATCCTACAAATTTTGACAATTTCCGTGTCAAAATTGCATTCAAATGGCAAGTTCGATGGATGAATCTTTTATCTAAAAGTATGGAAATGCATTTGAATTCATTTCATTATGATAGTTTACATAACAAATGACTTCTTCGAGAATGTTTGGAGAAGATATAATGCATTCACAAAATTGGTATGCTGAAGGAAATAAATTCACGTAAAAGTGGCCATACCTCTTTTGTTGAAAACTAAGGAGTATGTCTCACATGCAAAGCCCTGCCCTTAGCTGAGTTTGGCTTTCCATTAAGATCATATTGGTTACTTGCTCTTTTAAAAATCTTTGATAGAAGCATTTCATCCGCATTAAAGGGACATAAGTTGCCGAAATGGTCATATGCAGAAATTAAATTTACAGTGTGTTCGGTATTTAGTTACTTGAACTTACTATGTGGTATGACCATAGCTCATTGTTGATGGCCTCATAGTGACTGCAAGATGAAGAACAATAGTGAAAGCGTTGTTGCATTGTTGGGTTTTGCCATGAATTTGCAGAGAATTTCTTTCCTGTGCATTAACTGTATATCCTTTCATTTTTCACATAGACTGGAAGTTGCCTTTCTTGCAGAGTGGACTCCCCATGCGAAAGATGTATGCCCTCTATGTATTTCAGTTTATGACGTACTTTTTCTCAAGAGTATAGGGCCTGTAAGTCTCGTACAATTTTGGAACTTCCGGGATCAAAAACTGTACCCGGAAATTACATTTTAAACAAAGTTATATGACGTTTCAAGCAAAACTTTGAACGTCATAATGCTCAGACGTCATGTTTTGGCGGGAAGAGTTTTTGAATTGCCTGTTTGTCGTGGATTCTTGTGAGTCACATGACGAGACTTACAGATCCTATATCTCACATGGATACACAATCATTCCTTGAAATGTTGTCATTTTATTGTTTGTTATTTCCAAATGAAATTCTGACCACCTGTTTAGAGTGCGTTTAGAGTGCTCACAACTCCTGTTTTTATTATGGCAAGTTTGATGAGTGCCATGTGGATGTTTGTCTGTTGTGATTGCCTTCTATTAGTCTTTTTGTCACGCAACAGATGACAGGAATTGTAGGAACCTTTCGCCAGTTAATTTTTATGTTTTGTTTAAGATTTCGCATCCGTGAGTAAAACAAGCACAGGTGTAGCGTCGTTCGACATTCAGCAATAATTCCGCTCTATCTGAAGCAAGGTCATACTTGAGGTATGAGCATAAATTCAAAAATTATCCTTCCAAACTTTTAAATCCGATGAACAAACTTATTGGATATAAATACAGCGCTGTTGTTAAATCTTTACTTTTGGTTTTTGTTGGTAAAGATATTGATCAGCTCCTAAATGCTTTACACCGTAAATAGATTAAAACAGTTTTTGATCTTGGCGGTATTTGGCATTGCACAAGATCATATATTCTTCTTTCATAATTGATGATATTGTTATACGAAATCTATTCAGAAGTATTTCAATTGAAGTTTCATGTGTAAGAAGGCTTAATATCATAGTCAACGGAAATTATGTGCTTAGCTAGCTGTCGGTACATGCGAGAATTTTTCAGGACAGTACCTATGTGTATTGTCCTCATGTTTTATATACTACATTGTAAAGGTACCCGTCTTGATAAGTTCGACTCTTTTCTAGTTTGATTTTACTGTGAGTCTTTTGTGTATTTATTTTTTAGCCATTCACCACACATAAGGGGAGGGTTCGGATCCAACAAAACGAAATTAACCCCACCGCAATTTTTGCGCCTGTTCCAAGTCAGGAATATGTTGGTCATTGGCTTATCATTTGTTTTTTTTTTTATAAAATTTTAGTTTCTTTATATTCGGGTTATTGGATGTGATTTGTTTCCATTGATTTATTCACTTTTTTTAACGTTTGGGGCCATTTAGGGCTTGCTATATGGTGTGAGGTTCCTCACTTTGTGAAGATCGCACGTTGACCCTAAGATGCTTTGGTTCGGGTAGTTTTAACCTGGAGATGGGATGTTGTCTCCTTGACATTTACCCAGTTTCCTTTCTTTTTCATATAGATCATTGTTAAAGACCTCATGCTAACTTCAAGATGAAGGACAAAAATATGAGCGTTGTTCCATTGCTTGGTTTTGCAATGTATTTGTATACTTTGTCTCATGTGCATTTACTCAATATAATTTCATTGCTAACGCATTTGTTTCTACAAAAGTTCACACAGTTTTCATAGGGGTTCACACTGCTAATGCTTTAGTTTTGTGGCGTTCTTGTTCGTCGTTGTTTGTTTTGTCCTTGTCATACTGTCTCAATTCGTGTTGCTGTTAATTGCCGTGATTTTGGATTTATGATTCTAGAATCCCCCCTTTCCTCGTTCTTCAATCGGTATTCGTTTGACGATGTATTCCACGCGTTCGAGGGTGACACATGAGTAACAAGTATTTAATGTACATGTACGATAGCCGTGATTAACCTACCACTTATTCATTTTACACACTCGCAACTCAGCTGGTGGACTGTTACTCTCCGAGGGTATTCACCAGCCCAGTAGTCAGTACTTCGGTGCTGACCCGAAAGCCGATTATATTTGGAACTTTACAATATCTAAATTTTTGTAATTTTGTTGAAAACTAAGGGGTATCTCCCTCGTGCANTTATCTGCACTGAAGAGACATAAGTTGTCGAAATGCGCATATGCAGAAATTAAATTCACAGTAACTTCGGTATTTAGTTATTTTACTTAACATTTTCAACTGAATTTGTTTTTTTTAACACTGTCTAGACAATTATATATAACCTTTATGAAACCATACATTTTCAAAAGGGAACACGTCTCGTCAACATCTTAAAAGAAGTATATGGCCATTAAGGCGTGGATTTTGTTCCTATATTGGGCCATTTTCAAAATATGCTCAAATATTGTCAAAAATCGTGTCAGATAGTTTCAAGTACATATACTTCCTAGGAATAAAATTAACATATGCCAACCTGGTATGCTTTCTGACATAGTAGCAGTAGAACATGGCTGTTAATAGCCGTTTGTGTCCATTTTAGCCATTTTACAGTGTTTAGGAAGATGTTACTACTCGAAGGACACTCAGAACCAAAACCAATTTTTTGTTGCGAGTGTGTATACATTTGACCTTCAAACTAGCAGTCCGTTTAGTTTGGTTCTGGAGGTCCTTCACAACAAATTCTAACAAAAACCTACAAAAATTGTCAAAACTGCATCCAAATGGGAAGTTCAGTGGTCGGATATTTTATCTTTAAATATGAAATGCATTTGAAATGATTTTGTTTTAATAGTTTATATAACAGATGACCTTTGAAAACAGTTTTGGAGAATATTTAATGCATTTACGAAAACTGTATCGCGAGTGAAATAAATTCACGGGAAAGTGGCCATACCTCTTTGAGGATATTTTAAAAGACTTAGAGCGTTTAGAAGGTCGGAAAACTCTTACTATTAATATACATTATTACAGCTGAAAATTGGGCTTGCATAGTATTCCAGAAAAAAAAAACGTATTCAAAGAATCATACCTTGGTTTCAAAATAATCAATGAAGGGATATGGAGTAAATGTACATTATAAATAAACCCAAATATCAAGAAACTAAAACTTTATAAGAAGACAAGGACAAGCCAAAGGCCAACATATTCCTGACTTGGGACAGCTTTTGTCTTCAACTGCACTTAAGTTATAAGCCTTATTTTGGCTAATTAGTTGAATTTGTAATTTGAATATATTATAACATAATACCAAGTTACTGTCCATTAATTTCTGCATGCATAATATTATTATGTCCCTTTCGACAAATGATATTCTCTTCGGTTCAGATCGAATAAAAATATTTGGAAGACCATATGTGTAAATGCTGATAGAGGAAAAAAATAACCGATACGACCTAAATGGAAAGTCAAAGGGCTTTTTTGACAGGCTTTTCCATATAAAACAGCGTTTGAATATATTTTTTAGATTTTTGTCTGTGAGTAGATAGTTCCAGATGCAATGAGCATTTGTAGTACTGACTACTGGGTTGGTAATTATCCTCAGGGACTAAAACTCGACCAGCAGAGGCAACGACTCGGTGGCTATACTGAACATCATTCATCATCAGGGACCCTGCTTTTTAATTCATTCCGGTTTATTGCATATGTATCAAGATATTTATAAAGTTGGGTAATAACACGGGATCTGGGCTCTGAGGTCCAACCTTTTTTGAACCTGGGGCTCCGGTCCTCGATAAAGGGGTCCGCTCTTAGCCCGTTTTATTACCCCAGTATACGTAATCGGAATGAGGTTAAAGGTTTGCATCTTGAACAGCAACATATTTATCATGTCAGATTGATAAAGCTAGCTTCTGTCATTTCCTGGTTATTGAAGATAGTAGATTGGGCATCGCAGTTTTGTAAAACTAGTAAAGTAGTGATGCGATATATATATAAATTATATTTTCAATTAAATACATTTTGCGATAGCAAACTTGTGTATTTCAATGTTTTGATTTTATCTGCACTGAAGAGATTTTAGTTGTCAAGTAAGTAAGATCCAAACCGTAAGTCTAAAACGAACAATCCAATCGGAAAACAAAGAAACAAAGACAGAAACTAAAATTTATAGTAACTTATCTTCAACTATGGGGATATTATTGGTTTTTTGTATGGTTCCGTGTCGATTGAGTGTGTAAGTAATTTGTTTAAAAACTCAAAATTAAAACAACGAACATTACAGAGTGAAGTGATATTTTTTATTTGATTGTCATTGAACAATTAGGCATTTAATGAATTTGACTTCAGTTATGGTTAAAATAATAACATGTATACTTATAGTAGCAATTATATTTAGCAGTTTATGGGGCGGAGTTTTAGATCGGTTGGATAATTTGTGAGCCATAGTACGATCTTATTACAACGTGTCTTTTAATCACAACAGATAAAAATTGAAAAAAAAATCTGGAGCCATTTCCGTTTTGACGAAATGATATTTGGAAAATGAACTGTCAAACAATTTCATACAAACACAAAAAAAACACCAAATAAAACTGAACAACATCAAAAATAAGTGTAACAACAATAAAATGGCAGAATTCCGCCATGGTTAAGCTAACCATGGGGTAATAACACGGGCTCAACAGTTGTATGACAGCCCGGAGTTCATGTATTTGGAGCCCTTGTGTTGGAACCCGGAGCCCAAGCTTCGGAGCCTAGCTAGAGCCCTTGTGTTGAAGTCCGGAGCCAAAGTGATGAATCCCGTGCCCTGGTGTTTGAGCCTGGAGTCCGTGTGAGCAAGAATGTCAAAAAAGGTTGGAGACCGGAGCCCAGAGCCTTTGTTATTACCAAATACCCAAATGGGTAATTGACTGTTGGTAAAAGATAAAATAAGATAAGAAAATATCTGTGTTGAATTCGGCATGAAAGGCTCTAAAGAACCTTCAACTGAATATTAAAATATATACGTTACATAAAAAACAACGCACAAATCTAAAAAGAAAACAACATATACCATGCAATAAAACAAAGTATGGACTGAGTATCATGTTAGGCACGGACCATTTGATTTTCAGCGGGGCCTGGTATTTTTTAGAAAAAAAATTTCTGGCCCCGATTTTTTACCCCAAAATATTTTCTGACCAACACCTTGGTTGAAAAAAATAATCTGACCCGCGGAGCGGGCCAAAAAAAATTTCCGGCTCAGGTAAAAATCCCAGCCCACCCCCCGAAAATTCAATGGTCCGTGCCTTAAAAATTTAATTTTAAAAAATACTGAAACTGTGTTTCATTTATCAAGAATTTAGGAAAAAGATAATATATTTCATTGCAAACTATGTAACTTCGGTTTAAACTACCAGAAGCACGTGCATCAAACTAAGGCAATAAATTTGGCTAGAAACTAAAACGCAATCGAAGCACAACATATCTTGCTTGCATAAAACCGTAAAGCGAAAAAAAAAAAAAATAAAAAAAAATAAAAAAAAAAAAAGAAAAAAATAGTAGACAGCAAAAAGAAATTATCTGCAAGCAGACCAGCAGAACATCGACATACCTTGCCGTTCGAGGTCTGAAACAAGCTTTTAAACTGACAAAAACTATTTTTTACGGAAGAATGTTCCATACTACAAAATATAATTTTATTTCTGTTTTTCCAACCTCACATGATAAGTATGTTGTTGTTCCAGTTTACAAAGCCTCTAGCAATATTGGGATTTTTAATGAGTTACAACAACTATCAGATAATTAAAAATTACAATATATATTCTAAATCCATCAACAACAACACAAGTATATAAATCAGGTTCCTTCTTAAAAAGGTCAATAGAACTGAGGTCAGGGGACTTTAATTTTTATTTGCATGTGCACAAGTATTTTTCATTGTTGTTTCGTCATTTATGTTTGTTAATCATAAACTATATTTACATGTAGTTTAAAATACTAAAATTTGAATTCGAATTTGTAAAATCAGACTTAAAGTTAAGTTTGACTGGTTCCGCTCCAGTTTATGATTTTTTCCGTTAACTTTTTTGTGAAAATTCTCTTACAGTTCCATCATTCGTTTTGAATTTTGTTGTGATAGCCACAAGTCGGCGAGAAATCAAAATTACTGCAACATTGGCATTGTGTTGTCATGGGTTGCATTCTCCGTTCCTCATGTTCAAAATAGTACTGAAAACAAAATCATCCTTTTTTCATCAAATTTTATTTGATCATTTCTTTTGCTTTGACCTACCGGACCAAGCTTTCGGCAAAAAAGGGGGTACCAATGAGGTTCCAGAAAAAAATGGGGTGCAAGGCAATTTTTATTAGTTTTGCCTAAATTTTGGACGAAATTAAAAAAAAATACAGAAAAGGGAGTTCCAACCCCTGGAACCCTCCCCTCGATCCGCCAATGCTTTTTGTGACGTGAAAGGAAGCTAATTTTACCATCTTTTTCATAATCCATTTAAACAATATTTTTTAAAAATAAAATTCGTTGTGCCAAAATTTCAACAACAAAGTAATAAAGCGTAATGACTATTTTTATGCTCTAATTCTAATCTTATTTTAACAACTTTTTAAAATAAAATTATTTTCATATTTGTCCTTTATATAGCTATGCTATCTTGACAGTTTGATTTCAAAATTGAAATAAATAAAATCATTTAATTGTTTCTTCTAACCGCACTAGATAAACTTTTATATTAGTCAATGTATTTTACAGGTATAGTATTATAGTTTCATTGAAAAAGTCAAGTTTCTTCAAATAGAAAAAAAATTAAAAAGATTTCGTTATGTCAATAACTGGCAAAATTATCTTTTTGATTTAAATCATATTCATTTAATATCAAATATTATTTGGAAAAATGTTTTTCTTTGAAGTTTTAATACAAATATTGTTTTAAATTGTAAATATTGTATTGAAGAAAGCAAACATCGAATAAAAAAGGCTTTTCTTTACTTGACTAATACAACTGACTGACATTGCAGTTTTTTTTTATATCAATATATGTTACATGGACAATGAAGATCCCTGTACTGATTGAAGGATGAGTTGTGATAAGGTCGTACTATGGCCCACAAAATATTCTGCCGATCTTTGGCCAGAAACATTGAGAAGTTATAATGCTATTTGAATTATGCCTCCTTCCTCTTACGAGGAGGAGACATATTGTTTTTGTCTTGGCCGTCTGTAGTCTGTCGTCTGTTTGTCCGTCACTAAATTCTCTCAGTCTTTGATATTGCAATATCGAAATGCTCGATCTTTCCGGGAAAAAATGTCTCCATTTCCGGGATTTTCAATAACATAAATTTTCCATTTCCGGGAATTCTTAAAAAAATAAGCATACCTCAACCAGGTACAAAATACAAACATACGCCATAATAGTTCATATAACATTTTAGTCCTATTCACTACAGAAAACTGATGAAGGGTTTAGAATCCAGAAGATGTATTGCATTCGTTAAAACGTTATTAATTTAGCATTGTTAAAAAACAGTACATGATTCACATGTCTGAAAATGAGTTTATATGCAGTGTACCTTGTCCAGGTTCACTTGTTGGTTGTGTCCACACTAAAGATAGGAGTACTATGAGCAGAATACATTGTAAATGTAAAATTTATTATAACCTCTAAAATATTTGACATTTTTCATTGAAAAGGTGACACATTGGCGGATCCAAAGGGAGGGGGGGTTCCGGGGGCTGAAACCCCATTTTTTCTGACAATCATGTATTTTTACTGAATATCCTGCTGTTTTACCAAGAAATAGCCCCAAAAATTTTCGCGCATCGCTCCGCTCGGCGAAATTTCCTTTCACTTCTTAATTGGACCCCCCCCCCATTTCAAATTCCCTGGATCCGCACCTGTGATATATTCGTTCACCTAGTCACTTATATTTCTTTAAGAGATGAACATTTAAATTTTTAATGAAACATTTAGAACAGACACATCTGCAAACCTGTCTTTGTAGAGGACTTGAATCCCATCTTTAAGATTTGTCTGTATTCATGTACTTAAAAAATCTCGGAAATGATGTGTTTGTTTTTTTTCGGAAAAGAAATACAAAAATTCCCGGAAATGAAAATTCTGAAAAATGAGATTCGTCCTATATAGCATAGGTGACCGATTAGTCTACGGCATATGACGAAGTGCATGTGGTGTTGCCATAAATGTCACATGTCACAACAGGGATGAGAGAGAGGACAATTTTAATGTTGTATAACTTGTGTACAACCCCTTTTGGCCTTTTTTGCAAATAAAATAAGTCTAATCTTGGACTTTATTTTTACTAAATCCCGAAATCCCCAACTACAGGGAAACTTAAAAACCGATAAAATCCTGATTCCCGGCCTATTTAATTCCCGAAACCCCAGGCTTAAAATATAGAAATCCCGAATACTTCAAAACTTCCAATCGCGGCACCCCGAAAAAACCTCCCCCATAGCGTACGGAACTTTAAAATTTTCAGTTGTCGGATTGCTCTGACAATCACAACCAAATTCGAAATATTTTTTTTCTGTCATAATTCGTTGATTTGTTCATCTTCGGACATTTGTAAAGATTTGAAACAAAGTAGGCTTTTTTAGACAGGAGCATCCGAGATTGATGCTATATATAGTATAAACAATAAAGGGATATGGAGTAAAAGAAAATGAGACAAAGTCTCCACAACTACATGATAAAAACAAGCAATGGAACAACGCTTTCATTGTTGTTCTTCATCTTGAAGTCACCATGAGGCCTTCAACAAAGAGCTTTGCTCATACCTCATAGTAAGTTCAAGACGGCCCCTAGCACCGGTTTAAGCGGAATTCATTGCTGGATGTCGAGCAACGCTACATCCATGTTTATCATGTCATGGATGCGGGATCGTCAACAAATATAAAATCAACTGGCAAAATATTCTTACAATTACTGTCATCCATTGCCCGACAAAAAGACCAATGTAAGACAAATACAACGTTTAGACAACAACAGGGTTGAACTCATTTGGCAGCTGCCCATCCGCCATTTTTTTACCATTCGAGATTTTCCGATTACAAACTCGGTGAACAATAGTGAAGGATGAAAAAAAAATTGTTGTCGCAAAATGAAAATTTAGAAATAATCCTTGGTCGATGTTGTTGTTTGGAGTTTTTCATTTTGGTGCTAACTATTTTCGTTAATATTTTGCCAATAGCATACCGAAAATTTTACTGAGAATTTTCTAATATTTTACGGTCTCCAGAAAATTAGAAATTGCTACAACAGTAAAAGCTATGATTTACTGCCTCATAGTCTATAAAAATACACTTTTATCTCATATTTTTGTCTGTTTTGCGTATTATGTTCGTACTATATATAATCTATAGAATTCTTTGTCAAAACTGTCTTTTGCTTTGATCTGAAAGCATTTCCCGTGTAGATGTGCGGAAAGCAGCTCTCGTACAGAATAAAGGAAAGAAGCCATCGTGAAGATTTATTAAACAGAGCTGTCGAACAGAATATTGAAAGCAGCTCTCGTGCAAATCTATGGAAAGCAGCTCTCGCGCAGAACTATGGTCCATATCTTATTCATTACAATGTTTTGATAATCTCCAAAACATTGTTGACACTGTGTCTATATATTAGGTGCTTGCCCTTTAATTTTACACAATTCAAATCATGAATCTTGATACTACAGCCTGGATATTCTTGTTGATTTTGACACAGATATATGGTATGATTTTACTTACTTTTTGTATATGATATTATATAATAAAAATCATAGTAGCAATAATGTAAAATGTTGTCTGAAAAATATAGATAGTTCTGTTTCATATTAAGCAATAACTTATGAAAATTTATTATTATTTAATTGATAATTTATATTGCAATACGTTATTGAATTAAGAAAAAATAAACATTTCACATGTTTATGGTACTTGGTGATGAACGACAACAAAAGTGTTGTTCCATTGCTTGGGTTTACCATGTATTTGTAGAGAATTTGTCCTATATAAATATAGATTACACCACAAGATCCCGTGCATTACCATATTTTATCCACTAGAGATAGTTAAATTTTAAAATTTTTATTGCGAGGCTTGCCAAGCATTTTAGAATTTTAAAATTTAACTATCGAGAGTGGATAAAATATGGTAATAATCGGGATAAAGTGGTGTAATCTTTTTCTCTAATGATCAATGATAA
>MJUU01023188.1:16225-39505 GCA_002080025.1 Modiolus philippinarum
TACAATTACATTTCAAATTTCCTCAATTAAATTACAATTACAATTACAACATTTTCTTTAGGAAAGTAATTAAATTAATTAATTAATTAATTAATTAATTAATTAATTAATTAATTAATTAAATTACAAATTACATTTCAGTTTCCAACTTCATATGATATGATACAAACTTTAAAGGGTGACACCCAAGGGCAATTTTCAACAAGGAATTTTGATGAAATATAAAATCTAGGGGGTAACTAATATTTTGCGTCTGGAAAACAGAGTATATTTCTATCAACATTTTAAAATTTTGGGTCTCAACTATAGACTATAGTAAAAAGTCTACAACAATAACCAAATGACTGCAACTGTCAGCTGCCCTTTTCTAGGGTCCAAACAGGAAAACTGTTTAGTAAATGTTCATGAAAAAAACATTGATGTTACTGTCTGTTTGTTTTCATCATTAAGAAGGTATGTATTTCTTGAAATTTCAGCTACAAAACATTAACAGTTTTTTTTTATATATTCTTTGTTTTGGTAAAAGAAAAAAATGTAACATTGTAACGCAGATGTGATTTCTATGGTTTTGAGCAATTATTATTATTATTTTTCTAAACCTAAGATATCGAAATTTCACATAATGTTGATAAAACACTTTTCATGTTAATAAAAATTCAATTTGCAGATATTTTTCAAACACTAAACCATTTCACATATTTCTTCATTTCAATATTATTTAAAAAAAGAAATGAAAAATTAACATAATTTGACGTGTTGTTTTAATTTGTAACATTTTGTTTTGATAGGTTAAATTTAATTGCTGTAAATTAAGTATGTTTATAGAGCCTTTACCTTTGAGGACAGGAAATGTTAATTAATAAATTAGATATTTCTTTTGATACCCATATCAACAACTCATGTGTATTGAAACAGAGTTGTTGATTTACTTTAAAGTTCTGTTGTTCCTTTATGCCGATGACACCATTTTGTTGTCAGAATCAGCTGATGCTTGATCATTTTACAAATTATTGTAAAGAATGGAAGTTAAAAGTAAACGTAAATAAAACTATAATTTTGATTTTTTCAAAAGGTAGAATACCAAAAGAGGAGAAATTTCAGATAAAAGACATAGAAATAGAAATAGTCAAAAATTATAAATACCTTGGTATATTTTTAGTAGAAGTGGTTCCTTCTTAACAACAAGAAAATATTTACAAAATCAGGCAAACAAGGCAATGTATGGATTACTTAGAAAATGTAGAAAAAAATCATTTGTCTATTGAATGTCAACTTGATATGTTTAACAAAGCTATATTGCCTATATTGTTATGTGGGTCTGAAATTTGGGGGTTCGAAAATTGTGATATTCTTGACCGGGTTCAATTACATTTTTGTAAAAGTATTTTACAATTAAAACAATCAACTCCAAATTATATGGTCTATGGAGAATTAGGAATATACCCAGTCTCATTGTCAGTAAAACTTCGCATGGTAAATTTCTGGTGTAAATTAATTTAGTAAATGGAAAAGATGGCAAAATTTCTTCAATGTTGTATAAGCTATTACTCATATATTCAAATAATTATGGATTAGAGAGTAAATGGATATCATTTATTTAGAATATATTTGACAGTTGTGGAATGTCAAACGTGTGGCAAAGACAAAATTTTTATGAAAGTAATTGGATATCAAACAACAACAGTAGAATACCGAAGGAACAAAGGAGTGAAATTTACAAAAATCGAAGTCCAAAGACACGGCAAAAACGAGAACACAGATTACAATGACGTTAGACACACACACAAAAAAAACAATGAAGTTAGACAGGTACAAAGCACAGAAACAGAAATTAAAACATTCAAAACAAAAATGTGTAGATCGAAAATTAAAGGATCTTTTTATCCAGACATGGCATTCTGAAATGTTTGCGTCTCCAAATGCTCTTTGTTAAAGAATCTTTAAAACAAGTTTCTGTTTTGAGAATTATTTCACATTGTTGTCGCCATATTTCATGTACACTTTGTGTAAACTAAGATGTGGAAGTCATCGTCTACCAAATGAAACAGGAAGATGGCATGGTGTGTCAAGAAATGACAGACTATGCCATCCTTGTGACTCTTCTGATATAAGCGATGAGTTTCACTACCTAGTGTCATGTACTTTTTCAAGTTAGAAAGAAAAACAATTCTCCCAGAGCATTGTTGGAAAAATCCAAATACAACAAAATTTAATACATTATTTTGTTCCAAAAATATTGTAACTCTACAAAAGCTCTGTAGATTTATAAAAATAGTTTTTAACAAGGTAGTCCCTCCTGGTTAGCTTTGTATATTTTCACACATGCTATGCTATCTGTATTTATATGTCATTATGTTCTCTGTAACTTTGTACTAGTTTATGAGAATAAAATCATTCATTCATGACTTTTTATAGGTAGAATTGTAATAATATAGTTTTTAAAAAATGTTTATGAGATATGAACCTGGCAATGAACATGCTTCATCATGCTGTTTTATACAAAAAAAAGAACAAATACCGGTATATTTGGTTTAATCAAATTCAAATAGTCACATGGGTAAAAGACAAAAAAATGCATGAAAACCAAAATCTTGTAGTAAAAGAACTATTGGTAATAAAATTGAAACAAAAGTAATTAGGGGTGTAGCTGCAAAATAATTCCAATATATTGGGATGTTTTAACAATTTTATTTTAAATTCAAATCTTCAGGTCCATAACAGATCATCTAATATATAGCTAACTTTTTATTAACCCTCATATGAGTAACAAAATTGGACATCATTGAAATAATTGTTGGGAAATGTATGCATTTTGCCCTTAAAATTCCCATCTTGATTTTGTGGAATTCAAGTTGAAAATGTATTCTTGAAAAAAACATGACTACCAAATCCAATCAAACACACAAAAAAGTAATGTTTGTCACACAAAACTAATCCCAGTTTTGATTCATAGACAGCACACATTTTAAATTTTGATTTTTGACCATACATCCAAATATAGGATAGTCGTTAAGTTTAATAAATTATCATTGTCTTTTGAAAATACATATATTACTATTATTTTAAAATAAGTGTAAATGTTAAAGGAAAAAAAAATTCTATCTTTTGACTTAAGATGCTATTCAAAAGAGAAGTCTGTGCATTTATACAAAGAAACCTCAAAATATATGTAAATCAAATTTGTTCACAAGTAATTGAAAAGTAATTGAAAAAGTAATTGTAATTACATGGTTTTTCAGGCCTGTAATTAATTAAAGTACAATTACATGTAATTGAATTTTCTCTAAATTACATTCAATTACACAAGAAAATGTAATTAATTACAGTCAATTACAATTACGTTTTTCAATTACCCCAGGTCTGGTCATATATTTAATGTATTTTAAACATGCAGTATTGAAGTCAAGTCTATTTAAATAGAAAATATTAAAAGGATTTCGTTATGCCAATAACTGTAAAAATTATCTTTTTGATTTAAATCCCATACCCATTTATTATCAAACATTATTTGGCAAAATGTTTTTTCTTTGAAGTTTTAATATAAACATTATTTTAAATTGCAAATATTGTATAGGAGAAAGTAAACACCGAATCAAAATACTGCTTTTCTTTTCTTGACCAATACACTTGATTGACATTGCAGTTTTTTCTTATATTATTTTGTTAATTGACAATGAAGATCAGGACGAGTTGTGATAAGGTCGTACTATGGCCCACCAAATAATCTTTCGTTCTTCGACCCATACACATTGAGAAGATATTGCTGTGTGAATTATTTCTCCCTCTCCTGACGAGAGGGAGAAATATTGTTTTGTCTTGGCCGTCTTTCGTCGGCCCGTCTGTCTGTCCGTCGTCACAGATTTGTTGGATTGTTGACTATAATGTCTAGTTGTGCATATAGCACTTTCTATGGAGTTTTGTTATCTTTTCTTGACGGAGTTCATACTAAATCTTTATAAATATACTCTTGGAGTACAAAAAAAATGTGCAACAACGGCAGTAGAATACCAAAGGAACAAGGGAAGCGAAAACCACAAAAATCGAAATCCAAACGGGAACACAGAAAAACAAAGACAAAACAAAGACGTTAGACAGCTACAATGCATGGAAATAAAAAGACGACATTAAAACACTCATAGTGTGAACTCACATGAAAACCGGGAGTGACATCAGGTGCTCCGGAAGGGTTGAGTCAAAACCGGTTATGTAAAATCCGTAAAATCCGTAAAGACGTGAAATCTAGCTGAAAATGTCCGTATTTGGCCAAGTAATTGGGCCAGAAAAGCAGAAGTAGATATCCAATAGATTGTTTTATAAAAACTCAGTCACTTCTGTATGAAGAGAGCATATTTAATACAAACACAAATCCTATTCTTAAAGTGTTATAATGTGTCAAAAATGATGGGTTCAAATGGTATTTATTCATGGTATACATATATAGATCATATTAGAGAAGAATTTAATGTTAATAATATTAATTGGGAAAATGTTTGTTCCATATATAGTACTCGAACCAATTAAAAGTATTTCAAAAGGGAGACTAATAATAAAATCAATTAAATAATTCTTTAATAAAAAAGTATGAAGAAAAAAATAATTAATTTAGATGAAAATAATAAACAACTATTCAAAGCAATTAAAAACGAATATAACTTAGAAAATTACTTATAGTGTTGAAACCCTGAAATTAGGACGTTGATTTGTAAATTAAGAATAAGTAATCATGTATTACAAATAGAATCTGGAAGATATAAGAACATTCCAAGAGAACAGCGTCTTTTTAATTTCTGTAACAAAATTTGAGATGAAGCACTTTTCATATTAGAATGTACAATAAACCAAACTATTAAACCCCAATTCTTTTCTAATTTTGATTTTGAAACTGATGAATTTCAACTTCTAAACTCAAAAAAAAGTCTAAACCCAGGTACAAAAGATCAAGTACAATTGCTAGGCTCCTTTTTAAAACAGCCAATTGCACTGAGGACAGGGGTTAGTTGATTCTGTTTGTTCTTGTATTTTGTGTACTTCATTCTTCTTTAATTTTGTGGCCATAAAGTTTTTGTTATCTTTTCCTGGATTGGAACTCTCCCGTCAAGTAGAGGTACGACACCCTTTGCTTCGGTTATCATCACTTTTATACGGTCCGACCACACGAGTTGAATAATAAGACCTAACTTAAACTTTTCGAGGACGCGATGTTTTAATTGTAGTAACGTTAGTATGTAATCCAAATATAAACAGTGTTATGAACTGTGTTCAGGAGGAGAGGTGTGAAATCGTGCATAGCAATATATCGGATGTTGGCTTGAGAACCGGAACTGTTCCATTGTACCGAAGTAAGGACAAATAAATTTTTGAAAAGGCCTGTTGTGATATCGAAATGCGCAATCTTTTTTGTAGAATTTTGGCCCTTTCTGACTTAAAATTAAGCCAAATTTAGTATTACTTCTCCTATATCTTTGAATACATTGCAACTAAACTTCACAGTATTGTTGAACGCAATACCAATACCTAGTTTGAAATAAATATTTTCTTGGACCGATTTGCCAATTTTCCACAGAGTTATCGCTCTCTGCCGAAAGACATTGAATCCCTTTACCGTACTACACTTCATTGCAGCTGATGTGCACTAAGTTCCTATACATTATGTAATTCGTTACAACCTAGATTAAACCTACGAAAAAGTCCTAGGTGGCCGAGTGGTGTAGGGTGCTGGCCGAAGTGCAGGTGGTATTGTCATAGATGTCTCAACAGCAATGGTTCGAGTCCAGCAGAGTGAACAACCAAAAAATTGTTGATACAAATTTTCAGATATTATAATAATCCCTTCATTTTGGTTATTTGTTCTCTATCAAGTTTTAAACATCTTTGAGTTTATGGTCTTACAAATGTTTAGATTTTATCTGCACTGAAGAGACATAAGTTGTCGAAATGCGCATATGCAGAATTAAAATTCACAGCAACTTCGGTATTTAGCAATTTGATTAGCGAATGAAAATCAGCCCAACATTGACAATGTTCGACTGATATTCATTCGCTACTCAAGGGCTTGTAGTCGATACAGTGACTCCCTTGATAGAGCTCGGTTGCTCACAAGTAGTCTACTTAAGCAAGGTTATGTTAACCATAAATTTACGGTGGACATCGCGATCTTCTTGACCGCTATGGGATATCTGTGTTTCCTAGACAACAACAGATCTTTCCCTTTACAGCTTAAGGAGGTAGACCTAGGTTAACGGACATAACTCTTAAAAATCAAAGGTGAGTTTGTTGAAATCATTTTCATAAACAGATTCTAAGCCTCTGAGTAACATAGATGATTTTTTATTCTTTTTCACGCCAATGCTTCAAAAGCATTGATGAAACTAACTATTTCAAACGTCTTACTGATTTAAAGAGTTATCTCCCTTAACCTAGGTCTACTACCTTAAGTTTGTTTTTCCCTTACTGGAGTTGACATGTTCAACACGGCTGGTGTCTTATACATGGGTTGCGCATCGTTTCCAATCCGGATTTGACTCCTCATTTAGACGAGGTCATCTGGGGTCAACCGGAGGAAAAATGACATCATCTAACGTTGGAGCAAGGGACAGATGTTTTCTACCAACGAATCTTACGCTGTTATTCAACATATGGGTAAAAAGTCGTTTTTAACTAACAAAGAAATCCACCACGAGGAACATTTCCAACCCACAAAAAACGAAACTTGAATGGAAATGAAGAAATTACTATCTTCGTCTATCAGCGTCTTGGAACCAGTTTTGTACCAGATTACTCCTTGTTTGGCTAAAATAATGAGCGATCCCGCAANCTGTATGTTTCTCTTCAGTTTTCTTTTCTCTGTATTCCCGACTTGCGGTTTGCTTCTTTCCCAATATTTACCTCCCTTTAGAGGAGGTGCAACTTCGGGACATGTGCAGACTTCCGTTTCAAATTGAACGATAAAGTAAAGTGTCCGAAGATGGAAGGGATTTTCCATATCGGATAACAATATTGCACGTTGTGGATACCATACATCCATTCTAAAATAATGGTATTATTGTTCCGGAAAAATATGTAACATCATGCATTTCTGGGCTGACTCATTTCTTTAAGATGTTAGGAATTCCAATATGTTACTCGGATCACTCGATCTTCTTCCATAGGCTTTAGAAGGTAAATTACGAGTGCTTCTAACTTACACCTCCTAAAAAGGGACACAACTCTGTTGAAACATACAAAATATGTCCTGCATCCCGGATTCCGAAAAGAGGGAATACTCATGTGGTTTCCTTGGCGTTTCCGATGTTGCCGTTGTCCCTGGATTACAGGTTTTTGAATGACGATTCTGTTCTCACTTACTTTCAGACGTATAAACCTGGAAGTTTAAAGTCGAACGAGACTTGTAAACCCCAAACGGAATGTTGTGGAACTTAACAAATTATCAGAGTTGACGGATAGCTTTGATCAGCAATCATAACCATTTTTGGGGTCATAATTGTGCACATTCGGACTTTTGTAAAGATTTGGAACAAAATAACCTTAATCAAAGCTGTAGAACTGTAGCTCTATAAGTTCTTATTACTTTTTTCTGATTTGGCGAACCATTCCGCAACTATCAAACAAAAAGCACATGTACCATAAGAGCTACGGTTCCTCAGCTACCTTATTCACGACATGACCATCTTCCTGATTAATACTAGTCCATACAAACACCAAAGAATATTCCGAAACCAAGAATACAAAAAAAAAAGAAAAAAACATAAATAAAAATAAAAATAAAACAATAACGAAGGATGAAATACACAAATTTGTGGTCGAAAAATGAAAATTAAGAAAACAAAATCATGGCCGTCGTTGTTGTTTGTAGTTTTAACATTTGGGTGCCTACAATTTAAATAAATACTAAGTCTTTACCAAGAGGATAGCGCAGATTTTACTGAAATTTGTCTAAGACTTTACTGTCTCCAATATCTGTATTCTGGCTTTGCTGATGCGTTGCAAAAAACTAAATTTGCAAGAGAAAAAATCTAATATTTATTGCCTGAGATCCTAAAAACATACGGTTATCTCATAAATTTGTCAGACTGACGTAATATGTTGGTAATATATAAAGAATTCAAAACTGATTGTCTTTTGCTTTTAATCTGAAAGCAGTTCCCGTGCATTTGTATGGTAAGCGCAAGCAGCTTTCGCAAACTATTGAAAGCAGCTCTCTTGCAGATCTACTGAAAGCAGCTCTCCTTCAGACCTATTGCGCAGATCTATGAAAGAAGGACTCGTGAAGATCTATAGAATGCAGCTCTTGTGAACATCTATTGAAAGCAGCTCTTGTGCAGAACTATGGACAGAAACTCGAGTGAAGATCTATGTAAAGCAGAACTATGGTCCACATCTTATTTATTACATTTATGATAATCTCCAAAACATTGTTGACACTGTGTCTATATATTATGTGCTTGCCCTTTAATTTTACATAATTCAAATCATGAATTTTGTAAATGCAGGGATATTTTTGTTGTTGTTGACACAGATATATGGTATGATTTTAAATACTTTTTGCATATTATATAAAAATAATAGTAGCAATAATGCAAATCCTGTTTGATATAGATATTTTGGTTCATATTTTAGTAATAACTTTTGTATTTAATTGATAATTTATGTTGCAATACGTTATTAAATTTGAAAAAAATTTTTTATCAATACATCTGTTTTAAGTGCCCACATCTCACTATTTTATAACGCCAAGTTTTCTTACATTCGACTTGATGAGTGCCCTGTGTTTGTCTATATGTTGTAGTTGTCCACTAGCTTAAGACAACCTGAGACAGACACTAGTGCTTTTGTCGGGCAAAGGATGACAGTGATTGTAAGAGCACTTTGCCAGTTTAATTAATGTTTATTGACAATCCCGCACCCAAGACCAAGAAAGACATGGATGTAGCGTTGCTCGACAATTAGCAAAGAATTCCGCTTAAACCGGTGCTAGGGGCCGTCTTGAACTTACTATGAGGTATGAGCAAAGCTCATTGTTGAAGGCCTCATGGTGACTTCAAGATGAAGAACAACAATAAAAGCGTTGTTCCTTTGCTTGTTTTTTACCATGTATTTGTAGAGACTTTGTCTCATGTGCATTTACTCCATATCCTTTTATTCACCATCTAAGAAAAGATGGTTTTTGGTAATACGATGCTGACGGGTAGATTGTTTTTGGTGTACGTGACTTAAAGATAAAGATCGACAACAAAAGTTCATTTATTTCATATCCTTTCATTGTTCATTAAATACCTTATGAAAAAGAAAGGAAATGGGGTAAATGTCAATGAGACAACATCCCATATCCAGGTTAAATCGACCCAAAACAAAGCATCTAGGGGTCACCATATTGTCTTCAACACAGTGAGGAACCTCACACCATATAGCAAGCCCTAAATGGCCCCAAAAAGGTAAAAATTAAGAATCTAACACCAGGGGAAGTACGAGACAGGAGAATCTCAGACACCCAAGGGCAAGATTTCCAGTCTCGGACGAAGCTTGCTGAGTCCGAGATGATTGAAATCTTACCCGAGGGTGTCTGAGATTCTCTTGTCTCGCACTTCCACTGGTGTTTGATTTTATTTCTCACTGTATTCAGCCTAAAATATACTAAAATCCACACAAAAATGTCGCCCCTTTTTCGTCTGTTTACACAAGGAGTTATGTCCCTTTTTGTAACGTCATAAAATCAGGAATGTATACCCGAGCGCGCCATATTTTTAAAGGCGTTTTTTTCTTGTATTTTCCTTTTAAATTTTACTTCAAAGGATATAACAATTTAATAATACATAGATTTAATCCACTTATGATCACTTATGTGGACAGGTGTAGATATTAAGAATCTAACTAACACCAGGGGAAGGGCGAGACAGGAGAATCTCAGACACCCAAGGGTAAGATTTCCAATCTCGGACGAAGCTTGCTGAGTCCGAGATGATTGAAATCTTACCCGAGGGTGTCTGAGATTCTCCTGTCTCGCCCTTCCACTGGTGTTTGATTTTATTTCTCACTGTATTCACCCTAAAATATATTTAAATCAACACAAAAATATCATCCCCTTTCGTCTGTTTACATAAGGAGTTATGTCCCTTTTTGCAACGTTATAAAATCAAGAATGTATACCCGAGCGCGCCATATTTTAAAAGACGATTTTTCTCGTTCTTATAATGGAAATGTCATTTTAAATCATATAATTAATTTATAATACGTAGATTAATTACACTCATGATCACTAATGAGGACAGATGTAGACTACAGACCCTAATGAGCAAAACACAATATTTGCCGGTGAACTGCACGTGATTTCTTTGTCTTACACTAGTGTAAGACAAGGAAATCTCACACTGCTAAAAATAGGAACTGCTCTGTCTCAAAAGTGAGAATACAACCCCTAAATGTGCAAATACAATATTTGCCGGTAAACTGCACGTGATTTTTTTGTCTTACACTAGTGCAAGACAAGGAAATCTCACACCGCTAAAAATAGGAACTGCTGTGTCTCAAAAGTGACAAAAGTGAATCAATCAATGGAAACAAACCACATGTGTTGCTCATGTGTTGTTGATTTTGGGACCAAAAATAGTCCATGCTGAACCTTCTCCTTTCTTCAAGAACTGTAAACCAACTTATTTTCGCGGATACTTTATTTCGCGTTTTGTCCCTACAGGTAAAGTTCGCGGAAATCAATTTTGGCGTTTTTCTATTTCTGTTAGTGCATTTATTTATATTTTAAATAAAAAAGCGAAAATTATAAGAACTATTCGCGACGATTTATTATTTTGATATTTTCACTCACGCGTAAATCGCGAAAATAAATCGCTCGCGACATTAGATTGGTTTACAGTATATGTAATTTGTGATAAGCAAACAATAATAATAATAATAATACATTATGTACAAGTAAATAAACATTAAGAGTCCCGTGTCCTCAGTTCTAATGACCTTCTCTAGAAGGAACCTTATTTATTTACTAGTGTTAGTGTTGATGGATTTGAAATAAATTTTAATTTGTCTTCATCTGATAGCTGAGGAAAATGAATATTTTGGGAATGTTGAAATTGGAAACAAGACAGCCTAAGACAATTATTGGTCACACAATGCAATATGAAGTGTTGTTTATCCCATAAAGTGTTGTTATCTTTTCCTGGATTTGAACTCTCTTATCTAATGGAGGTAAAAACACTCTTCGCTTCCGGTTAGCACTCGTTCGGTTGGTAACAATACACAACTTAAACCCTAAATACATTTGAATTCTAACAACATTAGAGCAGTGTCACGGTAAAAAATGACCTAGTAATCTTATTATGAACAGTGTAGTGAACTGTGTTCTGGATGAACAACACTTGCCGTGTTAACCGCAACTGATGACCGGAACTGTTTCGTTGTATTTAAATGCCGAAACCTAAGAGCGGACCAAATGATTTTTCGAAAAGGCCTATTAGGGACCGACCATTTAACTTGAATGGGGGGGGGGCTATGGTTTTTTCTAAAAAATATATTTTGGAGCCGATTTCATGTGAAAAAAATATTTTGGCTGCCAAAATGATGAAAAAAAAATTCTGAAGGGGGCTTTCTGTCCCCTAAAAAAAAATAATGTTAAATTTAATAAAAAAATATTTTGTTGTTACACGTGAAAAAAAAAAATTTTGTCCAGAAAAAAAACCCATACCTCCCTTCAGGTTAAATGGTCGGTCCCTTACTTTACATTTGTGGCACAAATGTCTACCCTATTATATATTAAGTATTGTTTACCATAACTGAAAATAATTCGCAAAGGTTTCACATGTATTACCTGAAGTATATGAATTATGGCTTATTTCATCTCTCCCTCACGGCGCTACATTCTTAATTTCGTCGTAAGAAGTTTTTATATTTCGGTTGATTTGCTGGTCGAAAACGAAAATAGAGGTTGTTTTTTTTATAAGAATTTTAAATATCAGAAACTGTGTAAAAAATTACTGGAAGATAGTAGAATATGTATTTAAGACACATTCACGTTTTAATGTTAGCATTCAATATTATATTTCGTTCAGTAAAATGTTTATGTCGCTAAAAGTCAATGTACTTATAGGCCTTTTTACATTTTATTGGAAATTAGAAAAAAAAGTAAAAATCCGATGAAAACATTGACTATAGACCATATGGAGTTACAAAGGCTTATGGTGTAGGACCAGATATACTCTAAACAAACTGTCTATGGGAGTCTAGGATGATGTTTATTTCGCTGAACTTGATTACTCTTTATTTAGGGACCGACTCCGACCTACCGTTGGGTTTGTGGTTTCCTCACCGTTCATTGAAGATCTTATGGTGGCTTTGAGTTGTTATTACTCCCCTTTGGGTCGTTGTCTCTTTGACACATTCCCCGTTTCCCTTCTTTTTTCTTATTTTCGCGACTCTCGCGTGCGTGAAAAATCGCGAAAATAAATCGTCGCGAATAGTTCATATCCTTATATAAAAGCATTATCAGAAGTAGAAAATCGCGAAATTTAATATCCGCGAACTTCACCAGGAGGGACAAAACGCGAAATAAAGTAGCCGCGAAAATAAGTTGGTTTACAGTTTATATATACATACAAGTATGTTTTATATATTTTAGGTACACTTGGTAACACATGTACCGGAAATGTAAACATTGGGAAAGGCGACCCGTCAGACGCTAATGAAAATCGTGATCATGAAACAGGTAGTACAGGGTTTTCAGAAAAGACTGCTCTTTCTATTTCTTGTTAAAATTTCATGCTTTCCAACAAGCTTGAGAAAAAACTATGATGAAATCAAATTTGTACATCTGATTGGTCAATGACATAAGTGTCTCGTGTCAATTTCCAGAAATAGATGAATTTGTATCGGCTAATTAGTGACATCAGGTGTTCCGGGGAGGGTAAGCATGAACTGCTTCGTATTTTGAACAATGGAAAAAAAATACTGCATGTGAATAGCATCAAAACATTGACGCAACCATCGTTGTCGTCTGAAAAACTTGCTTGGTGTATATCAGATAATTTGTAAAAATGGTCTGTTTTTCATCAATTAAATAAATATATCTTTAAATAATAATACACCAATAAGTGCAAAGCAAACACAAATATACATTCATACATAGTATAAATAACATCAAATGGCATATTTGAAGCGAACATATGTTATTAGATATGAAAAAGAAAGGAAATGAAGTAAATGTCAAGGAGACAACATCCTATCTGCAGGATAAAACGACCCAAAACAAAGCATCTAGAGGGGTCAGTGTACGGTCTTCGGCACAGCGAGGAGCCTCACACCAAATAGCAAGTCTTGAGATACATAAAAAAAATATTTTTTATTTTGCAACAAGAATGTGGTTTTCTTATTTTGATTTTTCATGAACAATACATTGGCGAATCAAGAGGAGGGATTTGGTACCTTTCCCCTTTTCTGGGGAAAAAATCTTGCAGAATTGGGCAAAAATTAGCAAAAAATGACAACATTCCAGTTGAACGGCAGCATTTTTTGTAATTTAATTGGAACCTTCTTTTCAAAGGCTGGGTCCGTCAATGCAATAAGAATCTTTGAAAAATACTATTAAAGAATTGTAAAACAGGGCAGTGAGAATAAAAAAAAATACAACTGGGACAAGCCGTCTACGCAACTTTTCAAAGAAATTCTTATCACAGAATTGTTATTGCAAAATAATTGTCTTTTAATTAATAAAAGTACAGATCGCCAGATAATTTAGCTCCTTTATAGATTCAAATCTCCTGAGACAAGGTAAATCAAGAAACTATGAGTTTCAAATTCTAGGACCACGTTTTTCAAACACAATTGGTGCAAAATGCTGAATACAAGTCGAAACATTAATAAATCTTTCTCTAATTTAATGTATATCCATTTGAAGTTTTGACGTATCTTTGTATGATGGTAACTGTTCTAACCATATATTGCTTATATGATGGCATTGGGCTAGATTGGTTAGAAAAAAGCTTACATTCCAGCTGTAGTTACGGGGAAGTGGGGGGGAATTAAATAAAAAATTCGTTTCTTGATTCAATGGTAACAACAACAACAACAACAACAACAAAAATAAATAAATTAAAGAGTAATGCATCCAGGAGTCAACTTTTTGGGAACCTAAGGCTATTTTTAAGCTTACAAGGGCTGTATATTATTCAACTGTTCGACTACTTATTTATAAATTAATTTAGTAATTATTCCGCTACTTCATTGTTGTTAAGCGTGGCAGAAATAACGGGCAATAGATCTTTTCAAAAAATTACTTGGTCATCTTTTCGATTTCGGCAATTAAACACAATGAAACAGTTCCGGTTATAAACCCAACATGGCAAGACTTTAGTGTTCTTCATGCTGAACACAGTTCATAAACTATTCATATTGAAATTACTATCATGTCATACACCCGAGGGTATTCACCTGCCCAGTAGTCAGTACTTCGGTGCTGACCCGAAAGCCGATTCTATTTGGAACATTACAATATCTAAATTTTTGTAAATTTTGTTGAAAACTAAGGAGTATCTCCCTCATGCAAAGCTCTGTCCTTAGCTGATTTTGGCTTTACATTTAGATCATATTCACTATTTAGTTATTTGTTCTCTATCAGTTTAATATCTTTGAGTTTATGGTCTTCCAAACGTTTAGATTTTATCTGCACTGAAGAGACATAAGTTGTCGAAATGCGCATATGCAGAAATGAAATTCACAGTAACTTCGGTATTTAGTTATTTACTGTAACATTGCACTAATTTTGTTAGAATTAAAATGTATTCAGGGTTTAATTTGAGTATTGTTAGCCAACCGTACGAGTGATAACCGGTAGCGAAGACTGTTTGCATCTCCATTTGAGAGGGTCCTCATAGGGGGGGGTCCTAGGAATCAAATAATTATTAAATTTTTGCCTTGGTAATCAAATAATCATTAAATTTTTAACTCGGTAATCAATACATTTTTGGCTTAGTAATCAAAAAGTATATAAAAATGCGAGCTAATAATCAAATAATCATTTAATAAATGCCCTGATAATCAGGTAATCAAGAAACCCATGACGGGCCTCATTTGATGGGAGAATTCCAATCCAGGGAAAGATCACAACACTTTATGGAAAAGGCTTGCCGAGTAGTAACAATTGGTTGATGATGTTGTTGATTTTTTATCGTTTTTTTTTTATTTTCAGGTACGGCAATTTTGATGACCCGAGCGGACTACCAATTTACTTGCTGTGGGTTTCTGTACAAATGGGAATTTCATGCTGATACGAATGGTACCATTGATGCACAAGTGTGGCGTTTGATTACCGGAAACAGTTATACTCTAGTGGGCTATAATACATTGACATCATCTAGTATGTACAATAAATTGAACCGTATTGATTTTTGTAATCAATGTTTGAAAAATTCGTAATAATATATAACATTTTTAATAAAAAAATTAAATGAAAATTAGGAATTATAAATGTATATGTAATGTCATTAATCTTTTTATCACAAAAAAAAGTTTGCGTTTCCTCAATGTGGCACCGAACCAATGCACTTTGCCTGTTTCTTCGACAGACTGGTACTTAATTATCTGGAAATTCGATCTTTAACAAAGTTCCAATGCAAAGAATGAAAAAAAAAATAAACTGTAGATCATTAATTTTATCAGGAAATGCCTGTGCCAAGTCTGGACCATTGCGGCCGACATTTTTTCTGGTTATTTCCACCTGCTGTCTTTTTGCCTCTTCGATTTTGGCTCATGTTCGGTTATTTTGTTATTACCCCCATTTGTTATATCATGTGAAGCATTATTTTACGAAACATGCATATAACCTGCCGTTGGGTGTGGGGTTTCCTCACCGTTCATTGAAGATCTTATGGCGGCTTTAAGTTGTTGCAACTCCCTTTTGGGTCGTTGTCTCTTTGACACATTCCCCGCTTCCCTTCTTTTTTCTATAAAACCTACATGGTCTTAAAAATTTGCCAAGCGTGCATTTGACGTTGCAAAAAGGACGGTAATCATTTACAGGCAAAAGGGGACTGCACTTCTTGTGGATTAAGAGAGAAAACAGTGAGTGGGTTTTCCTGAACACTTGAATTGAATGATTAATAAAATAGACAATACAATACAATATTTATTAGTGTAAACACATTTACAATAAATGGTCATAACTCATAAACAAATACATACAAACTAACACTAATTTCCTGAAGTGGCGGTGACATTTGGCAGAGATTGACTTTTATCAATGTATTCAATTAAAGCCTTAAGTAATATTATTGAACTGCTGTTTAAAATGAAATACAGGTCATATATTGTAAAGGAGTTTATTTTTAAACTATTTCTTTTCAATTTTTGGATCAGTTCCTGTCTGTAGATAGCATATGCCGGGCAATGGATAAAAAATTTTCCTCATTTTCGACTCTAGAGGTAGTACATTTTAGACAAGTTCTGTTTTTTGGGGGAATACTTTTATGCCTTACTCTCTCAATTGCAAGAGAGTGGGCACTTATCCTTTATTTACCAAGTGTAGCTCTATCTACTTTATATTTGCAGATGTCTACATAAGGAGCTCTTGTATTAATTTTGGGAATATTATTGTAAAATTCTAATTTTTTATTTTCATTCAATTTTTGTTGTTGGTTTTGAATGGCCTGATCCAGAATTCTTTGCTGAATAAGTGCCATATTTTGTTTAATATTGTGAGGGTTGGACTTCAGATGGCTTAGACCTAGATTATTTATAATTTTTGTCACTGAGGAAATCCATTTGTTCTTTTGGGAATATTACTGTATATTTTACCCACTAAATTCTTGTCCGAGTTTGAAATATGTTCCCAGAATTTAATTATTAGGGTTATTTTCTTTACTTTAAGGGGATATCTATTAAGTTAGGATAGGCAGGCAACATTTGTTGCCTTGCTATGTAAACCGAGAACTTCTTTAACAAATTTAATGTGTAAGTGTTCAAATGGATCTGTGTCCTTGAAGTTAAAGTCAACACCTCAGATTTCACATCCATATGATAGAATGGGGCTTATCAGCGTGTCAAAGAGTTTTTCTAATTAATTTGCATGGATTATTTAGACCGATAGATTTCTTTATCTTAAACCATGATTTGCGACCTTTTTCCATTAATGATTGAACTGAGGAGTTTAAATTTCCTGTATATTTAATGATTATTCCTAGATAACAATAAGATTTATTATACTTTATGCAAATTTCTTACATTATCCGGTTATTTCATTGGATAACCGGCATTTGTTAATTTTCAGTAACATCTCATTAGCCAAACCCATCCTTAGCAACATGTGTTAATCGTTAGCAACATGTGTTAATGTCTAAATTAACACCCGCTCCGATCGATGACGTCATCGATGTATATAGATTCTTATTTTCTCGTCACTTTTGTTGTTGACAACAATAATTAAAGCTGTTTTAGTTATAAATGTATTCAGTAGTAAAATAAATGTGATCTAATCAAAAAAAGGGACCTTGTCACAAATTTAATAGCAGTTAAAAGCGATTTTGCCACAGTTCGATACAAGAGTAAAAACAGTACTGACTATTTGTTTATGTGTTTTTGATGTTATATAAATAAAACGTATTATTATTATTATTATTATTTTCAAACATAACGTAAATCGAGGACTTATTGTGTACATTAAGCATTCAGTATAATAAAAATCATAATGCCCTTGGATGAAGGTGTTAGTTCGATTAACACACTCGATGAAAATTATCACCCTCGACGTTGTCTCGGGTGATAATTTTTACCTCGTGTGTTAATCTACCCTAACACCTTCATTCAAGGGCATTATGTTTATATTAACAGTTTCAATATTCTTATTTTTATACTTAAAACAGTTATGATGTGTTTTACCATTTGAGTTAAACACTACAACTTTAGATTTTTCCTCATTAACATCGAGTTTCCAGGATGAACAGAATTTATGTAATATATTGAGAGAGTTTTGTAATCCTGTTTGACTACTAGAAATAAGTATAATGTCGTCAGCATACAAAAGGGAGTTAATAGAAATATCACCAATTGTGACTGGGTCTGTTTGCCCTTCGTTCAAATTAGATACGAGATCGTTCATATATAAATTAAACAAGATAGGGATTAAGACATCTCCTTGTTTTACTGCGCATTCTAGTTATACCCTCTTTGAACTTTACTTTACAGTAAGGGTCTTCATACAAGCAGAGGATAATTTTAAGGATATACTTTGGGAAGTTGTTTTTAAACAGTTTATAGAAAAGTCCCCCTCTCCATGCAGTGTCGAATGCCTTTCTCAGATCAATAAAGGCAGCAAACACTTTCTTATTTTTGGATTTATATGTTTCAATAATAGACTTAATTGTAAAGATGTGGTCGCTTGTTCGCGATTGTTGTTTAAATCCAATTTGATTTTCATGTATTAGATTATTAGTGTTAATAAAGTTTGTGATTCTAGCTAATAGAATTCTGTTAAATGTTAAGGAGATACCCCTGTAATTAGATGGGTTTGATTTATCACCTTTTTTATGTATAAGTGAAATATAGCTTTCATTCCACAATTTTGGAAATTTTCCTTCTTTCAGGATAATATTGAACAAATTTTTTAAGGGGTCAAGGAGTTGATCTATACCAAATTTGATCATTTCATTAGAAATTAAGTCGCTAGAGGTTGGTTTTCCATTTTTTAAAGTTTTAACTGCTTTAATTATTTCCTCAGTATTTGTTGGCTCACAGAATTCACTGCGTTCTTGATTTCTATTTAGATTACTGATTGCATTGCTTAGTTACTTGGTTAATTATTATAATAGATTATGTCGACAACAAAGCTCAATGTTTGAAAGTCCAAACAAATTCCGAACGTCGTCACATATGAGACGGTTTCAAAACAAGTAACTTAAATGTGTTGAATATTTTGCTGAACATTATATCAACTCAATTATTATATTTAAATCAACATAAAAAAAAACTATGAAAGGTGCATGCAATAAGTGCACTCGATTGAGTACGCGCTGTTTTCAATCTGTACCATAAATAAAGACCCGGCACCTGAATCGGTTTTCAGGGGCTCCGGCTACAGAGCTGCCAGGTGCGTCCCTATATGCATTTAAATTTTGCCCGGCCGCATATTACAAGTCTCGGGGGTACTATCGAAAAAAAGTGGTCACACATTTTTTCATGTCACGGAGCAGACACAAATTTCATATCTTTTTCAGAACAAATCCATGAAGTAACCATGTCACGGCGCAGACGCAAACTGACATCTGACAATTCCAAACGCTGATTTTGAACAAAAGTTTGATAGCTTACATCAGAATTGTGATGACTATATTAATGAGGGGGGAGGAGTTTAGATATTCAATATCTTTTCGCTAACTCCCTTGAATCTTCACCAAAAAACTCAGTTTGTAAAAGCACAGTCTACGATTTATCGCCACAGATCCTAAAGCACTCTCATAAAAAATGGAATCCTATTGACCGCTTATTCATATTCTTTTCGTTTAATTATAAGTGAGCCGCCATGAACGATTCTCAAGTTTTGCCATTTAAGTTTTTTGCAATTTACTGATCGTGTTTATAAAACATTTTCCGTTTTATCAAAGGAGAGGGGGTGACAAAATGATTTTGAAGATAACGACAAATTTCTTTAATTTTAGGTCCAGGAAACAATGAGGCTGACACAATCCCGGATGGACAGAGAATAAGGGTTAATGATAATGATAATATTGGTTTGTAAGTATAACAAATAATTGAACACTATGATACCCCAGGGCTCTACATTAAGGCTTGTCCAACTTGTCCCTACCAGTCCAAATCGGAATCGGACAAGTAAAATTTAAAACTACTTGCCCAAAGGACAAGTAAAAAATTGAAATAAGATGAAATTCTGCACTGTTTGGACAAGAAACAATTCATTTCGGAGTTTACTTGTCCGATGGAGAAATCGAAATTAAAGTTAATGTAAAGGCCTGTACCCAATGGACATACTATAAGGGCAAATAATAACGATTACAATGTTTATTTTATTTGTTTGTAAATATTAAGGGGGTTAGCATATAGGCCATGGACTACATACATATACTACCCATACATGGTCCCAATCCATTTTTAAGTATGGCTACATGTCTTCTTCAAAATAAAACATAAGTACATGTCATTGAGCATAGCCTTCACGCTATGGTTGAACAATCACCCTTTTTAAGCCCGCCCAAAGACATTTTGGAAAATTTGTTTTTCGCAAAAGTTTTCCTTCATTAGCGTAAAATTATTGACTTGTACCTCTCATTTATGAAAAAGAGATACAATAATTGCATATGGTATAAGCTCCAAAAAGAAACCACATAAATGCCATTTTTACTAATTACATTCTAAAAAGCCCAAAACCTTACCACTACCCATACAAAGACGAACATTTTAAGATTTTAAAAATTTTAAAAATGTATCCTTACCTTTATCTCAAAATTACACAAATGATTATACTTATGACATTTTAAATTAAATTTTATGATTAACAATTTTATGTATAGCTTAATTTAGGTAGAAATGCCGCAACTACCCCCTTCCACCCCCACACACCTTAATAGTAATATCAATGAGAGAGACTGTTACTGACATATTTACCATAAGAAAATTGTTTAAAGTAGGCAAAGTAAAGGAGTAGGGGCGATAAGGGCTTTATTTGGCCTGAAAAATAAATTTGGTTGAATTCACAGAATTTTCTCATTTAAATGTTCTATGGGTATGGCTCTTCAGTAAACAGTAACCCTTCGTAAATATTGATGTATGATTACGGAGTTTTTGAGCGTAGAAGAAGGGACAAATTGAAGATTTTGTCGAAAAAATGACAAATTTGACCAATTTTGACTACTTTTTCTGTATAGGAAATATAGAGCACATGCAAGAACCAAAAAAATATTTATATGAGAGGTTCGATTTATTTGTACCAATAAGTTGGTAAATTTTCTAATTGGTTCTTGAATGTGCTCGATATTTCCGGTTAGGAAAACTGTTCGAAAATCTGTTAAATTCGGTATATTTCTATGAAAATGCTTAAAAGTAACCTTTTCATGACGTCAGAACTGTACCTTTTGTGACATCATCAGTTCTAAAATTTGTATTTTTTCTGAAAATGGGATCTCAACTCTGAAACGAACATAAAAGAAAATCTTGAAGTGCAACTTAGAAATTCACTGGAAATCTTGGGCCAAATCAACCCCTTATCGCACCTTGTCCTTTATTATTGGCTATTTAGATTCGATGGTTTTCCTCTTTAAGGTTAAAGGTCCCCTTTTCAGTTCAATGTTAAACGTATGGGAATTTTGTGTAAAACCCCCAGCCTAAACGGCTTGTTGCTTTATTCCAAAAATTTATCTGCAAATTATTGAGATAATTGTCCATGCAAAGCTACCATCATTTTATGCTAGTATCAACAAATTTAATGATTTTGCAGAAAAAATATTGAAAATATTGTGGTAGTTGGATGTTTTCTGGGACAAAAATGCGGTCTGTTTGAATGATTTGCCGTTTTTTATATCGATTATCATAAATAACTCATTCATTTGTTCATAAAAGTTGCAACGAATGGTAGCTTTGTATGCATAAATGATACAGCTATATACAAACGAAGTTTGGTGAAGAACGAACAAGCCGTTAAGGCTGGGGGTTTTACATAAAATTTCCATATGTTTAACATTGGACTGAAAAAGGGGCCTTTAACCTTAAGTCCATAAGAACACTTAACCCATCTTTTTCTATTGAATTTTAGGCCAGAAACCAATTCAAAAGACGATACTTAAAATAAAAATAAACAAGTTTACAAGTTTATACAAGTTTACAAGTTTATTAACAAAAGAACTCAGTCGCAGCAAGCTGCGAAACAGGAGATACAATTTACATTACAATAATACAATACGACAATACAATGGCTAACAGGTGACAACAAGAAGTTAACACATTTACCATACACACTAACTATTCGAGCCGACCGAAGGTCGCACACATGGTCCAGTGAATGATCCTCGGTCAAAGATCGTTTGAAGGGCAGTGGCATCGTTAAAATACTTATGAATTTGTTTTACAAATATAGCCAATCTTTTCATATCTGGAATATTACAACTTTTAATAATCCGTACATCAGAGTCCTTGTATCCCTACCTGCATAATAAATTTCAATTTCAATTTCAATTGAAAAAATTGAAATTGAAATTGAAATTTATATTACAATAATACAATACGACAATACAATGGCTAACAGGTGACAACAAGAAGTTAACACATTTACCATACACACACTAACTATTCGAGCCGACCGAAGGTCGAACACATGGTCCAGTGAATGATCCTCGGTCAAAGATCGTTTGAAGGGCAGTGGCATCGTTAAAATACTTATGAATTTGTTTTACAAATAAACAGTGGCGGATCCAGACTTTCTGCTGGGGGGGGGGACCAATATTTTATTCAAAAGGGGGGCCCGGAACCCATTTTTTTTTAAACCCCTAGGAATTTTAAATATTTTCCGGCCTAAAGGGGGGGGGGGGCGCCCGCCCTAAATCCGCCACTGATAAAGCCAATCTTTTCATAACTGGAATATTACAACTTTTAATAATCCGTACATCAGAGTCCTTGTATCCCTACCTACATAATATGAGAAACATCAGTCTGTTATTGCTCTATTAAATTGACCAGACTGGTCACTGGTCAATTATATCGGGATTATTGGTATTAAACAGAGAAAATTAAGCCACGCCCAACCTGTTCAATAAATTTGAGTTATATCTCCCTGTACCAATTAAGTTTTGTATGGTTCAAAGTGTAGATAATTCTGATTACCATATCAATACCTTCTTTTGATATCTAAATTAAAATTAGCTCCACTTTTACTAAATATAACTAACTTGGTAGCGATGTTTCTCCCCGGGTGTTTCTCATTACCTAATAATTACATTTCATGAATATTCATTTGAATTCCGTCAATTTGATAGGTGAACATCGCTCACGTGGCATATCAATGTGAAACTGCAATTCCTATGAAACACATTTGATCATATGACCACGTGGCCGACGAATAAGTAAAACAAGAATCCCATTGTACATGACGTACTAACTTTTTAATAAATTTGTTTTTTATGATTTGGTTTTAAAATGTAATTATAAGTACTGAATGCATTATTTTGAAGTTTCATAGGGATTATGAAAGTGTTGACCGGGCGCACATTAGCGCTTCATTAAAAATGTGTGCTTCGGTCAACACTTTCATACCCCAATGAAACTTCAAAATAATGCATTCAATTCTTA
>MJUU01023188.1:45272-62809 GCA_002080025.1 Modiolus philippinarum
AAAAATCAATTAAATCAAATTCTGAAATAGGAAGTGCACATCTACATTATGTCACAAAGACTGCGTTAAAGTTTCATGACAATCTATTCAGAGGTTCAGGAGGAGTAGCGGATAAGAGATGGGTACCAACTTGTAATGTAATGGCAAAGTCCATGCTTGGCTATGGGAAACCCCAAAAATCAATAAAATCAAATTCTGAAATAGGAGGTGCACATCTACATTATGTCACAAAGACTTTTTTTTAAATTTCATGAAAATCTATTCAGTGGTTCAGGAGGAGTAGCGGATAAGAGATGGGTACCCACTTGTAATGTAATGGCAAAGTCCTTGTTTGGCTATGGGAAACCCCAAAAATCAAAAAATCAAATTCTGAAATAGGAGGTGCACATCTACATTATGTCACATAGACTGTGTTAAAGTTTCATGAAAATCTATTCAGCGGTTCAGGAGGAGTAGCGGATAAGAGTTGGGTACCCCCATGTGTACATGTAATGTAATGGCAAAAGTCCATCTTTGGCAATGGGAAACCCCAAAAATCAATCAAATCAAATAGGAGGTGCACATCTACATTATGTCACAAAGACTGTTTTAAAGTTTCATAAAAATCTATTCAGTGGTTCAGGAGGAGTAGCGGATAAGAGATGGGCACCCCCTTGTAATGTAATGGTAAAGTCCATGTTTGCTATGGGAAACCCCAAAAATCGATCAAATCGAATTCTGAAATAGGAGGTGCACATCTACATTATGTCACAAAGACTGCGTTAAAGTTTCATGACGATCTATTCAGAGGTTCAGGATGAGTAGCTGATAAGAGATGGGTACCCACTTGTAATGTAATGGCAAAGTCCTTGTTTGGCTATGGGAAACCCCCAAAATCAATAAAATCAAAAGTGCACATCTTCATCATGTCACAAAGACTGTGTTAAAGTTTCATTAAAATCTATTCAGCGGTTCAGGAGGAGTAGCGGATAAGAGATGGGTACCCCCATGTGTACATGTAATGTAATGGCAAAGTCCATGTTTGGCAATGGGAAACCTCAAAAATCAATCAAATCAAATTCTGAAATAGGAGGTGCACATCTACATTATGTCACAAAGACTATGTTAAAGTTTCATGAAAATCTATTCAGTGGTTCAGGAGGAGTTGCGGATAAGAGATGATTACCCCCATGTGTAACGGACGGACGGAAAGACGGAAGGACGGAAGGACGGACAGACGGACATCCCCATCACTATATAGCCCCACTTTTCAAGCGGGGGTATAATAAATAAAAATTAGAGGTTGTCAGAGCGACAGCTATCCCCGCTCTCCCTGTCTGACACAGAACACAGTTGTTTAACCCACTGGGCATAATTTTTCCCAATATTTTTGAAATCAAACTACTGATAGTTGTTATTTTTACAAAAAGAATTTAAAGATATATGGTTGTTAGGTCTTTGAGACTTTCAGGAAAGGTACCAAGATTTAAATCAAATATTTTTGAAATCCAATCGATGAAAGTGTTTGTCCTCAATTAAAAAAAACATTTAAGCACGGTTGCTAGGTAAAATTCCAAAAAATAGGTGGTTTTTGAAATTTGCAGGAAATTTACCGAAATTGGAATCAAATATCTTTGAATTCCAATTGATGAAAGTGTTTGTTCAAAATTCAAATTTAAGAAGATATTTAAGTATGGTTGTTGAGTTGAATTAAAAAAAAACAAAAACAAAAACAAAAATAATTGTCTTTGAGACTTTCAGGATAATTGCCAAAATTGGAATCACATATTTTATAAATCCATTTAGTTAACATGTTTGTCCTAAACTGAACAAATATCTAATTTTTTGGAAATTTTGTTGGAAACTAAGGAGTATCTCCCTTATGCAAAATGCAAAGCTCTGTCCTTTTTTTGATTTTGGCTTTACATTTAGATCATATTGGTATTTGTTCTCTATCAACCTAAATTCACAGTAACTTCGGTATTTAGTTACTTGTTACCACTGGGTCTATGTCTCTGGTGGTGGACTGTTAGTCCCCGAAGGTATTCACCAGCCCAGTAGTCAGTACTTCGGTGATGACCCGAAAGCTGATTCTATTTGGAACCTTGCAATATATAAATTTTCGTAGATTTTGTTTGGAAACTAAGGAGTATCTCCTGCTTGCAAAGCTCTGTCGTTAGCTGATTTTGGTTACATTTATATCAAATTGGATATTTGTTCTCTATCAGTTTTTAAACACCTTTGAGCTGACGGTTTTCCAAACATTTAGAATTTATCTGCACTGAAGAGACATAAGTTGTCGAAATGCGCATATGCAGAACCTTAATTAACATCAACTTCGGTATGGTTGCTACTTAGAATTAAAACAATGAGTGGTGTTTGAGACTTACGGAAAATTTACCAAAATTGGAATCAAATATTTTTGAAATAGAATTGATGAAAGTGTTTGTCCTAAATAAATGAAGCTATTTAAGCATGGTTGCTGGGTAGAATTAAAAAAAAAGTGGTATTAGAGACTTTCAGGAAATAAACCAAAATTGGAATCAAATATTTTTGAAATTCATTTATTTAAAATGTTTGTCCTAAAATAAACAAATTATTTTATTATAGTTGCTAGGTAGAATTCCAAAAAATAAGTGGTTTTTCAGGACTTTTACCAAACTTGGAATCGCATTTCAGAATTCTTTTTATTCAAAATCTCATTTTATTCATTTTCTATTAAAAAAAATGCTAAAATACATAATTATATGCTCAAATTAAAAGAACAAATATGGGTCTTTGACATTTTCCGGAAATTTACCAAAGGTGGAAACGGAATCATATTTCCGAAAGCTTATTGCAAATCTACAGACTATATGTAATAATTCAATAATTCTGGATAAAGATTTTATCCCTAAATCCAAAAATGTAGGAGGAGTTTGTGTCACATGCCACATGTGTCAAAATCTACATTTTTGGGCTTTTGTCAAAATCACATCTTGGGCCTCTTGTTTGCACCAAGATAAGGATAAAAAATTCGAAAGCTTATTGCGCATCTACAGACTATATGCAACAATTCAACAACAAAATTAAATCCATAAATCCATAAATGTAGGAGGAGTTGTGTCACATGCCATATGTGTAAAAATTGACATCTTGGGCCTCTTGTTTGCACCAAGAGCAATATCAAGAATCCGAAAGCTTATTGCCTATCTACAGACTATATGCAACAATTCTTCAACAACATTAAATCCCGAAATCCAAAAATGTAGGAGGAGTTCGAGTCGCAAGAAAAGTGACGGACAGACGGGTATAATAATATCCCCGAACTTTCTTCGAAAGTGCGGGGATAAAAAAACGGTACTTAATTTTTTTCTGATCTGAAAAACAATCTTCGCGAATCATATCATTGTCCATTGTGGCAATGTAGCATATAATTTTATATATAATTTCAGAATTTTACTTTCTTGATATTCAAGTTATTTGATGTGGTTAGTTTCCACTGATTTATTCACTTTTGGTACCATTTAATGCTTGCAATATGGTGTGAGGTTCCTCACTGTGTTGAAGACTGTACGATGAGCTCTATATGTTTTGGTTTGGGTCTTTTTAACTTGGATATGGGATGTTGTTTCCTTGAAATATACCCAATTTCCTTTCTTTTATATATGATGATATCAAAAAGATAAGCTCAATGATTAAGTTTTCAGCAAATGTGGTCATATGCCTAGTCAAGGTAAAGAAGTCATATCTTTTTGTACATTGAGAAGTTGTGCCACAAAAACATGCAATACTTGAAATCCTATCTCTAACCATTCCAAAGATACACACCATATTAAAGTTTTATATTTTTTCCATAACGTCGATCACATGCAAAGGTAAATGTATTTAATCATCAATTTGTAAGGTCTTGCCACATGCAAAATTTTAAAGCCACATCACTTACTAGTCAAAAGATATACTAAATGTTAAGATTTTGCAAATAAACGGACACTCAGTCAAACAGACCGGCTAAACACTGTATGGTAACCTATATGTCCCCGAAAGACTGTATTATAGATCACTGGTTTGATTGTGAAGTTTTGATGGAGTTGTTACCCCTTTCCTGATCTTATAGCTTTTGTTTTGCTCAAAATTGTTTTAATTAAGGTCAAATTAAGCAACATAAAAATTTTCAGGTACAAATCGATCTATGAAAGGCTTGAAGAGTTGTAATATTTTTGTGTACAGGGTCTGTAAGTCTCGTCATGTGACACCGAGATTTCACGGTAAGCTTGAAATTTGGAAACCTTTCCCGCCAAAAGATGACGTTTAATCTTTTGTTTAGAACGTCATATACCATCGTGCAAAATGCAACTTCCGGGTACAAAAATTGGACCCGGAAGTTTCAAAATTCGACGAGACTTACAAACCCTGTTACCAAATTTGCAGTTAATTTTGGCTCAGCAGAATTATGGCCATTTCCACAACTTTATTCTCTTCATTGCAGGTCAAGATCAAACATTAGAAAAACAAAAACAAAAAAAAGCTGACAAAAACAAATAAACAAAAGGGCCAAAAAGTAGTGTCAAAAATCAGCTAAGGAAAGAGGGGTTACTTCCTTGTTTTAAAATATTTGTATTCTTTTGTTAGTTGATCGGTTTTCGTTATGAGCTCAATTTGGAAATAACCGCGTTGTATCTCAGGATCTGACGCGGTTTATCGCAGATTTTAATCGTTAATTGAGTTTTCTTCAGAAAAAAAGATACTTACGACATAGTTTAGATTTACATAAAATGCTATAAATACATTTCTGGTTGTACATTTGCACCCGGAAATTGCATTTTTTACAATAATAGTTGAAGTTTCAAACAAAAAATTGAACATCATTATTTGGCGAGAAAAGTTTTAGAACTGTTTTTTATCGCGACATGATGAGACGTACAGATCCTATTATATTTCAAAATTTCGGCATTATATTTTTTGAAATTTCAAAATGTTATTCCGACCATGTGTTTTTAATGCTCACATCTCTCTATTTTATAATGTCAAGTTTTCTTTCAATTGACGCGATGAGTGCCCTGTGTTTGTTTACATTGTGATTGTCTTCTGTTAATTATTTGCCGGGCAACGGATTACAGCAGTTAAAACAAAACTTTGCCAGTTTATGTTTGTTGACGATCCAGCATTCATGAATGCAATAGCTTGGATGAAGCATTGCTCGACATCTAGCTATAAATTTCACTAAGACCGGTGCAAAGGGCAGACGAACTTACTTTGAGGTATCAGCAAAGCTCATTGTTGAAGGCTTCATGGTGACTTCAAGACGAAGAACAACAATAAAAGCATTGTTCCAATGCTTGGGTTTACCATGTTTTTGTAAAGATTTTGTCGTTTTTACATTTACTCCATATCCTTTCATTGTATACTAAGGCCAGTGCTGTACTATCGAATAATATAATCTAATGAACGTTTTTACGTTTTTCTCAGGTGTTGCTCCTACGCTTTCAGCCTTAAGTAACGTATTCATGTACAATGATGAATCATTTATTGGGAAAGTAGTTAATACGAATCCAATAACAGGCACAGATACCGATCCAGAGGATATAGGAGAAATAACAGTTACCATAACATCGATAGACCAATCAGGAACAACATACTTTGAAATGTTGACAGGATCAGGTAAGAATGCGGAACTTTCGAGTTGATTGTGTTTTTCTTAGAAGGTTCTTTTTTTTCACAAAAAGTCAAACATTCAGCCGGAAGGTAGGACACATTTATCAATTTGCAAAGTTGAACGAAATGCAATCCGTCTTGTAAATCGTTTTGCGACAATTAAATCCTAAGCTAGTTAACAGTTGTCAAAAAGTTGTTTTATGAAAATGAAAGTGAAAATTCAAAAATGTTTGATTTTTTTCCATAAAGTTGTCTTCGTACAGTAATCATGTGTAAAAATTTCAACATGATCCGACAAATAAGTGGAGAGATATTTGTTTTTTTTTTTTCAATTCTTAGGTGCATACGTAGAAGTACATGTTATTGGTGCGTTTCATTTGACGTTCAGTATATTTGTACTTAGAGTTGGGTGCAGTCATAACCTCTCATCCAAGTTGACTCCAAGTTAACTTAGAAACAATTCTAAGTTAACTTGAAGATAACTTAGAGCAGACGTAGAACAGTTCTAGAAACGGTCATAAAACGGTCATTTTCTAAGTTAACTTAGAACAGTTCTAAAAGCAGTCATACGGTAGACCATGACTACTTTTAGAACAGGTTATGACAGTTTTTAGAACAGTTCTACTCGATGACTGCTTTTAGAACAGTTCTACTCTATGACTGCTTTTAGAACAGTTCTTGACAATGACTGCTTTTAGAAAACTTTTCCATTGTTTTCTAGAGCAGCTCTAAAACTGTTCTAGAATAGTTCGAAGTTAACTTAGAGCAGTCATTAGAACAGTTCTAAGTTAACTTTGTGAGAGGTTATGACTGCACCAAACTGTAATACAAGGTAGAAAGAATACGACCTTTGCCTGGTGCAAGATAAAAAACAAATGTGTATCGATGCTTTTATATATTGTAGGGAATATTACGATCAAAGCTATTCCACCAGTCAACAACTACACTGTAACATTACAAGCAGAGGATCCGTGTAGTTTTACCTCCTCAAATACAATGGAGATCGCTATACTAAACAGGGTAAGCTGTATTAGAGTTTTGTCCTCAGTGAGTACAATGGAGATCTCTATACTTAACAGGGTAAGCTGTATTAAAAGTTTTGTCCTCGGTGAGTACAATGGAGATCGCTATACTTAATAGGGTAAGCTGTTCGAAGTTTTGAACTATTGCGTATCTGGCATGACATACAAGTATTTCATTAGCATATTAAGGCTTAAAAATCTATTTCATTCAGACAAATTTTAAAAATAGACAAGTTTTAACAAAATTTCGTATGAGTAGAAATATCTGAGAAGTAGAAAGGGTCGTTACAAAAAAAGAGAGAGAAAAAAGATTATGTCAAAACATAATGAAATCGAAGATATAGCCCATTTCTCTTTAGACTGTAAAATTAATGAGCGTTACTTTTTTAAAGTTTAGTAATTGTACATTCTGAATTTGAAGATATGCAAGGCGAATCCAGCCTATGATCATTTTAATTGGGTTCCAGATAAAGGGGTTCCAGTCGACTTTTTTTGTCAATTTGGCTATATTCTGCACAAAATTAGAATTAAAGAAAGGTGTTTGGGTTCCAACCCTCGGAAACCTATTCTTGGTCCGCCAATGATATTTTATCTGTTGATAAACTTGAATATAATTTAACTCCAGGTATAACCCTTTTATCGGCTTTACCTTATTGAAAAAGGCCCACAATGATCAAATAGCAGTTTATTTGAGTTTTTCTTTGTTCAGTTCTATCTCATCTTATACTATTTGCTTGATCAAGTATGGATGTAAATTTTAATTCTAATGCACTTGTATTTGTAATGCTAAATTTGATTGGATGACGTCAGAATTTTGAGGGGGGTAAAATCCACGATTTAGCGTCGGAACCAATAGCAACGTAATTGCGCAGACTCACACCAAACTTCCTGTGATTTAAAAAAATCTATTTTAAATGTTTTTTTCGAATTTGCATTAGAATAGAGATAACCAAACTGTATTTTAGGATCTTCAGTCGGTATATCTAAGATTTTACTGTCGCAAACATCCATTTTCCAGCTCTGCTAACGCGTGGCCGGAAAACTCAGTTTGCGACAGTAAAATCTACGATTTCCCCCTCAGATCTTAAAATACAGTCATGACAGTACGGTTACTAAAAACTAAAAACGCACGATAGCAACTCTACTCTTAGAGCTGTCCCAATCGAAGTAGGCCATCAGAGTATAATATCCGAGTTATCGTGTAAACATTATACAGGAAACTTCAGAGTAGGTATTGTGGTTGATTTATTCACTTTTTTACTTTTTTGGGGCCATTTGGGGCTTTCTATATGGTGGGACGTTCCTCACTGTGTTGAAGACCGTAAGGTGACCCCAAGATGCTTTGTTTTGGGTCGTTTTAACCTGGATATGGGATTTTGTCTCCTTGACATTTATCCCTATTCCTTTCTTTTTTCATATTTTGAATTATTGTATTACTTCGGATCTGGCCCGAAAACGATTTTATTTCTAAATTAACAATATCTAAATTTCACATTCACTTTAAAACTAAGAAAAATATCTCCCTCGTGCATAGCTTTGTCCTTACCTGATTTTGGCTTTTCTATTCAGATCCAATTGGCCATTTGTTCTCTATCAGTTTTCACACATTTATGTACTTCCAAAATGTTTTGATTTTATCTGCACTGATGAGACATAAGTTGTCGAAATGCGCATATGCAGAAATTAAATTTACTGTAGCTTCAGTATCTTGTTATTTATTGCTACATGAACTACAAGGATTTAAAGCTTAAGGGTAAAATTAAAAATGTATTTGACCTTAAAGGGTTTCATGGAATTTACCAAAATTGGAATCAAATATTTCCGAGATACGAATGATGAAAATGTGTGTTCTAAGTAAAAGAAATTTTGTGATACTGGCGTTGGCCACGTCCGTCCCTCCGTCTGTCGCACTTCCTTGCAAAGTGAAGTCTAATACTTTTCAGATGAGCTTTGTAACAGAGTTGTTCATATATGCTATAAATGGATAGGCAATAAGTTTTCTGATTTTTATATCTTCCCGCTTGAAAAAAGGGAGTATATAATAATTGGGTTGTCCGTCCGTCCATCCTCTCGTATCACCTGAGGGTACCCATCTCCGATCCACTACTCTTTCTGAACCAATAAAAGTTTCATGAAACTTGAGTATACACTTTGGGAAATAATGAAGATGTGCACCTCGTATCTGAGAATTTGATTGACATTTTTATGGTTTCCCTAAGCAAAACATGAACATTTGAAGTGGGTACCCATCTCTTATCTGCTACTCCTCCTGAAACACTGAATAGATTTTCTCAAAACTTCAACAGTCTTTGTGACATAATGTAGATATGCACCTCTTATTTCAGAATTTGATTCCTTCGATTTTGATTCCTTCGATAATTCCAGAATCAAATTGGGTAGCGAAGGGGTATATATGAATGAGCTTTGCTCTTGTTTTTCTTGTTTATATATTTGTTTTGGTGCAATCAAGAGGTCCAAGATATCGAATTCGACACATGTCACATGGTTATGAAGTAATTGCTCGAGTGTTAGCGTTATCTTCTGTTTGTGTTCGTCTTTCCGACCGTACAAACTTTTTTGTTTTGGTATGAAAAAATCACCTAATTGGTTTTAAACTGCATTACATTTGTTTTATTACACATACTGTTCATGGGTTCGGTCATACTCACCTTTATTATTATCTGTCATGACATCTAATTTTGTTTTCAGCCACCCGTGATAAATAACATTCCTGATACTATCAGTATACCAGAGGAAACGTCTAATGCTTTGATATTTACAATTAATGCCACTGACACAGTTACCGATCCAGTTACTTCCTCAATGGTAACCGGGGACACAAGTAAATTTAATATCCAACTTATACCATCAACCACAAGTAAGTGATTGTATGTAAATATTTCAATAGTTAGGATCTATTTATACGAATCAAAAAACAAATGGAACCTAAATAATGACAAATGGTTTTAACAAAGATGGCAATAGCAACGAATCCTGCTTTGTGGAAATTACTTATTCTTTTTAATAACTGAAGTTTATTACCTGACAAAACTTTTGGCCAGAAAAAACAAGGGCATCCCATTGCTTTTCTGACCTCTATTCTCGGTTTTTAGTGACCAACAATCTATAACGTACATAATCACCACCAACAATAGTAAATGAAATTGACATTGCCGTAAATGGCAGGGAAAGAATGATAACTTTTTTGTAAACGTTACTATGATACTTCAAATAAAACAAGCAATTCACATACATGTACAACCAATCAAAGCTAGCCATATTTGTTAGGGACCGATCATTTAACTTGAAAGGGGGGGGGGGCTATGGTTTTTTTCTAAAAAAAATATTTTGGATCTGATTTTATGTGAAAAAAATATTTTGAAAAAAAAAATATTTTGTTGATACGCATGCAAAAAATAAATAATTTCTGTCCAGAAAAAAAACCATAACACCCCCCCCTTTTTCAGGTTAAATGGTCGGTCCCTTAGCCTCTATTTAATCTTATCTTCATTAAGTGGATGCGCTTATATATATCTTCTAATGGTTTATTGTAACCATCTGGATATGCCAATAAAATGTTATGGTATATTTTAACCATCTGGATGCGCCAATAAAATCTAATGGTTTATTGAAATCATCTCGATGCGCCAATAAAAACTAATGGTTTATTGTAACCATATGGATGCCCCATACCATGTAATGGTTTATTGTAACAATCTAAAGTAGACACAATGAAATCATAAAATGGATGCTCCATACCATGTAATGATTTATTGTAACAATGTAAAGTAAGCACAATGAAATCATAAAATGGATGCCCCATACCATCTTGATTGTTTATTGTAACAATCTAAAGAAGACGTCAAAGTAGACATAATGAAATTTGTCGTAGCCATTTTCAAATAGGGAAATAGAGTTTAAAACTTGTAACTAGAATCTTCCTCAGATACTAAATAAAATTGTATACATGTTAATCATGTATTTTAATCTTGTGTAACTCTGAATTCTTTTCCTTTATCTCCTTGTTATTGCATTCTTTATTTTTCAATTTGGATTACATACCACGTGACATGTAAACTGTGGTTATGTCCAATAAAATGACTTTGTTAAAGATGCAGTTGTAATAAAATTAATATAATAGTTATAACTAAGTTGATTATTTTCGCTGCTCCAGCTGGTAAAGCTTCCTATGTAATTAAATTCCTTATTCCATAGATCATAATGTTGAATTCTATGGAACAACGACATTAGAATACCAAAGGAACAAAGGAGTGAACTCCAGTGAAACTGAGAGTGACATCAGGTGCTCCGGAAGAGTAAGCATGTCCTGCTCTCTTAACAGCACCCGTCACATGGTCAGTGAGGAATATACAAACATGTATATGTTTTTGAAAAATCTGTTAGGTGGCTGATTGGTTAATGCCTTTTTCTAACCATGAGACAAAACCAATTAAAATCCATGGTACATGTTACTACTCTTACCCTCAAACATTGCCAAGTTTGAATTTTGAAAAGCTTTTGTAATAACTTTAGTATTCAAACATAGACAAGGACAGACATAACCGACGAGGACATAACTAACATTTAACAAAACAGTGCAAAAAAACTAAAGCACTGACAGTATGAACTCCCATAAAAACCGAGAGCGACATCAAAGGGTCCGGAAGGGTTAGTATGTCCTGCTCTGTTAACAGCACCGTTACACTGTGAGGAAGTCAATCCGGGAAAATGTCAAGGTCAGTAGTCAAATACTGGAAGACGTGAATCTATGTCATGAACTATGAAAAATACATTGTTGAAGTAACGATTACATGACAGACCCATATCGAATCTTCCAATTAAAAAGGAGATTGATCATTGACATTATATCCTGTGTGTTAAAACAGAAGATTTTAATTCAAGCTAAACATATTTTTGTTTTAAAACGGAGTAAATAATTTGTTTTTAATGAAAAAAATGTGCGTTTTTGCTCAATTATTTCATGATCATGTTTCGTAAAACGAGATAACACAACAAGATTACACAAGCATCATTGTCACTTTAACACAAGTTGGATGTTGTGTAAATGTTCATAGGCCTTCAGGTATCAACATTTGGTCTTGATGGACCTCATCTCATATGCATTTACTCCATATCCTTTCGTTGTTTATTTGTGACCAACTTGGATTGAGAATGAACATAAACCAAAGGAATTTGAAAAGGATTTTCTCAGGACAATTGAAACAAAGTTATTCCTGTTTGTATAATAGTTTCAGAGTTAAAATTTGAATACGATTCCTGCAATATTTCAGGAATTACTTTAGGGAATAAATTTCACATTTATTATGACATTCAGAAGAAAAAGAAGAAATCGAGCTCTCACGGGTCACTACTAATTGCACTACTAAGTATCAGTTATTTAAAAATAACTAAATACCGAAGTCACTGTGAATTTACTTTCTGCATTTGCGCATTAAAGTTATTTTTTCTATTAATTTTTTAAAAGATTGCGCTTCCTCGAAATTTCATTGAATTTGAAAAAATAGAATTTACATCTTAGAATGATTCTTCAATGTTGAAAACCTATAACAGACAATTATTTCTATATGTTTAGCATATGGTGTTTATGTTAAGAATTCAGCGAATTTGGATTATGACACTGCTTCGGTTCACACGTTAACAGTACGTGCTAGTGACGGAACTGACACTGTGGACGCTGTTTTGACGATCAACCTTATCAAAAATGAGGTAACAAAAGTTTTCTCCTAGTGTAGGGTCACTAAAACATAAATTAGTAAGTAATATTCTATTACAATGTTGGTTGTGAGAAATTCACACTGCTGTACATCTAAAATTTTGCGCTAAACCAAGATTGGAGGTCTTCAGGTTTGACTAAAAATAAAATAATGCAAATATATGTCATGTATGTATAAACCAAAGCTGCCATAGAGCTGAAACTCAAAAGCCCTGAAAATCTACACACGGCAAAAATAGAAGTCATCCAAAGAACAGCTGCATAGAAAGCAAATAATTTATATGATTTATTGAGTTTGAGAACTGATTCCATAAACGAAAACAGAACGCACAATTTATAAAGGTTATTCCGTAATTGAAAGGGATGATTTTCATATGTATCTCCAATCCATTTGTTATTAATAGCCAAAACGGCTAAGTAAACAAACACTTATACGGGAAATCAAAATCGTTGTTGTTTTCGTGTGACACGCTATTTTCGACAATTAACTACGAGACAGGGATTAGACGGAATCCTTAGGCGGAAATTAGCAGGAATTTTTATTGGTAGAATTTGAAAATCATTTTTGAATATTCAAATATATAAGCTTCACATATTGCATGAAACATCATTGTTTGATATAATCTGTTAATTGCATCATTTTACCATTTTGGACTATCACGATTTATATTGTTAGTGTTTGAAAATCATTTTTGAACATTCAAATATATAAATGGTGAATAAAAGGACATGGAGTAAATACACATGAGACAAAGTCTCTACAAATACATGGTAAAAACAAGCAAAGGAACAACGCTTTTATTGTTGTTCTTCATCTTGAAGTCACCATGAAGCCTTCAACAATGAGCTTTGCTCATACCTCATAGTAAGTTCAAAACTTTACATATTGCATGATACATCACTGTTTGATATAACATGTTAATTGCATCACTTTACCATTTTGGACTATCACGATTACTATTTTTGATGTTTACTGGAGTTTCAAAAGTCAATTGAAAGCCAATATGAATTTTTAGTTCTTTGAACACCATTAATTATACTATGATGGCAAATATTTTTGGTATATAAGTATCATCAGATTCAGATCGTAAGCATTTGGAGGTTGAACTACCCTTTGTTAAAATTTCACTGAAATTCTTTGGCAGTTTAAACAATATTGACCTATACATGAAAATATAGAATCTGATTATCTCCCATGAATTTTGAATCACTCTTTAAAAAAACAACAGACAATGCAAAGTAAAATATATATGTACCTTGACCATTCAACATGGTGTCCTCCAAGACGAATTTAACTATTTAACAGTAAAACTACCTTTAGTAAACAAGTAAACACCTACCCCCTCTTTATTATTCATATTTCATTTCCATAACTACACCGATCTTAAAACATACTGCAACTAATCATGTTAAAATTAACTGAATTAAAAACAAATTTAATGAATTGTTTTGTAGAAAGACAAATGATTTCATATTTATATACTATAACTCTGGCACTGGGATCCCCCCTTTTTCTAAGAAATGGTTATGCATAAAAAAATCAAAGTGTTTGGTGATAAAATAATATAATATTCTTAAACACTGTGAACATAATCAATTACCTTCTAAAGAATAATTGCATTTTCCATAAATTGTTCCCAGAATTTCTTCAGATTTCCATGTACACCCAAAGTCCAAAGTTAACAAAATTAAGTATATTCCGCCTGAATACCTCTAAGGGTAAGACGTGATTTAGGCGGATTAAAAAAAAAATTCCATATATACCTGAAGACCATCTAAGTTTCACAATTTAAGTGGATTCCGCCTGGATTCCTGCTAAAATCATGGCGGAATCTGTGTAAAATTTTCGTACGGGTATTTTCATGAAACCTAAAACATTAAGTGTTTTGACATTATGTAGATATGCATCTTCAATTTCAGAATTTGATTTGATTGTATTTTATTGTTACCCATAGCAAAACATGGTTTATGCTATATATTTCAACTAAACAAAGACTGAAGCTTAATTCTGTTGCAAATCATTATACCCCTGCAAATGAAGTTTACAGGGAATAAAGGTTTCAGCCTATTTATTTGATCGTGTGTCCGTAGTAGTACGTCTGTCTGTCCATCGCAGATAGGGTACCGATTTTGTTTAATCAACTCCTCTCATATTTTTTTCACCAAGAGGTCTGAAACTTTGCAGAGTGTTTTAATATACATTGAACATGTTCACCTCTTATTTTGGTTGAATTAATATCTTTTTCAAATTTTAATCTCGAGCTAGTTTGATAATATTATTTGATAATATTATTTAAAAAAACTTTTTTCAAGCACCTCCATTGCAGCTTTTACTTTCTAAAGTAAAGACTGCTCAAGCATGCTCTCGCAAGGGGAACTTTATGGTCCTATAAAGAACAATTCAAGTTAATTTCTGAAATCAAATGGAGGAGCGGGGCTATAAATTATTGAACTTTTGCCACAGTTTTTTTTTCTTGTTTGAAGATGGATTTAATTTTTAAAAATTCCCAAACGGTAAAAGCTTTTCAATAAAAAAGCCATTTAACTGTAATTGGGTTTTAACAATACGTTGGCGACACTTGATATTCAGTCTGTCTTTCATAGTATTAAGTAAGTGAGAACCACACCGTCAGTCGAATATTCCAAGAACAGTGGCATGAGTACGGCACAGAAAAGAAAAAAAATGAAGACTCACACACATGCATGCAAAGCTGAACAACACGGACCCAATAAAAACCATGGGTGAGACAAGGTGATAGGTAGAGTAAACATCTCCTGCTTTTAATAAGCCAATCGCCAAGTCGAATCCGGTAGTAAGGTCTAATTTGCTTGAGGAAACAACAATTAAGCTTTTAAAGTGAACAGCGAAAGGACATGGAGTAAATGCACATGAGACCAATGCCTTTACAAATTCATGGTAGAATCAAGCAATGGAAATAAACACATGTATTGATGCTCATCATCGCGACATCAACATATAGTCTTCAACAATGAAGTTTTTCCATATCTCATGGTGAGTTATCCTGGATTTGAATGGAATTCATTGCAACAACACTTTCGATCATCCATGTCTTTACTGGGAACAGGTAATTGTCAAGAAACAAATATTCAAGCAGCAACGTGCTCTTACAAAGCTTTTTTTCAATTTTTAGCCTCCAGTGATACACAGTTTACCAGATTCTACCAGCTTCCTAGAGGATGTATCCACCAGGACACTCCTAAACACACTAAATGTAACAGATATAAATGGAGACACCATCACGTGTACTTTGAATCCAACCAGTTCTTTGTTTGAGGTGTCGGTAATTCCATCAACAACAGGTATTTGTGAATTCCCACCTTTTGAAAGAAAGTATTGAAAATTTCATAAAATGTTGCTGTGTTATTAGGATGTAATTGAAGGTTGAAAAAAAAGAGAACAAATACTAGGTTCATGAGCTTGATTTTGAGATAAAAGAAATAAAAAAAATTGCCAGGAAATTGTCATTTTCCGATGCCACTGCTGGTAGACGAGAGGCCCACGAGGGTATTCACAAGCCCAAAAGCCAGACTTTACTGGCAAGAAAAATTTACCTTGCGTTGTACAGAAAAATACTGTTTTTATTAAAATATTAACCCCTTAAAAATACTGAGGCTTCAGTTTGTATATTGCACTCCGTGGATGTCCGTCGTACTGGATTTGGCCTCATATTCCGATATGTTTGGATTTTGGTTATGAATACTTCTTATTAGCTCATCTGACCCAAAGGGTCGTCCGTCGCCTGTAAACTTTTCACACTTTCATCTTTCCTCTGAAACCACTGAAGCAAATTCAATCAAACTTTACAGGAATGATGTATGGAAGGTTCTTCACAAATATTGCTCATTTCATCCCAGTCCGACAAAAACATGGCCGCCAGGGTGGAACTTAGGTTTAACATAGGAAAAAATACCTTTTCATCAACACCTCAGAAACTGCTGAAGTATATTTAAACAAACTTTACAGGAATGATGTACTAAAGGTCCTTTACAAAGAATGCTCATTTTATTCCGATGTGACAAAAACATGGCCGCCAGCGCCGAACATAGTTTAAATTTGGCCATATAGGAAATTCACATTTTCATCTTCTCCTCTGAAACCACTAATAAAAGCAAATTCAACCAAACTTTAGAGGAATGATGTACTAAAAGTCTTTAACAAAGATTGTTCATTTCGTTCTGATCCGATGAAACAACATGGCCGTCATCAGCGCGGAACATAGGACCCTATGGGAAAAAAATCACATTTTTATCAACTCTGAAACTGCTGAAGCAAATTCAACCAAATTTTACGGGAATGATGGACTATAGGTCTTTTGCAAAGATGGCCCATTTTATACCGATTCCACAAAAAACATGTCCGCCAGCAGGGAACATAGTTTACATTGGCCCTATGGGAAATTCAGATTTTCATCTTTTTCCCTGAAATCACTGAAGCAAATTCAAACAAAATTTACAAGAATTTTGTATGGAAGGTCATTCATAAAGATTGATTACTTTGTTCTGATCTGATAAAAAAGAAATGACCACCAGTGCTGATCTTAATTTTGGCATTCCTATGGGAAAAAAAAATAATAATAATAATTTTCTGCTTTGAAATTATTGATTCAAATTCAATCAAACTTTACAAAAATGATGTATGGAAGGTCCTTTACAAAGAAAGCTCATTTTGTTAGGATCCGACAAAAAAAATGGTTCCAGCATGGAACTTGGTTTAAAATGGCACTCCTATATGAAAACATCTTTTTCATGACATGCGCTGGAAATATTGAAGCAAATTCAGTCAAACTAACATTGCTTATTTTAGTTTGGTCTGATAAAAAAAACAAGACCGCCAGCAAAAAACATATTTTAACATAAGATCATATTGGATAAACATCACTTTCATCAATTGCTGCAAGCATTTTGTCAGGTGAGCGATTCAGGCTCAGTGTCTGAGCCTCTAGTTTGACTATTTTTTTATTGTGGCTTTCCATATCATTTGATTCTAATGCTGCTGATGAGATGTTACTCCTTGAAACACGTGTACAGCATAACTAAATTTACTGTTTATTATGCAACTTCTGTATTTTTGTATTTTTTAGTGTTATTTACGACTGGGTCGATGCCACTGCTGGTGGACTGTTAGTCCCCGAGGGTATTCACCAGCC
>MJUU01023188.1:65002-76640 GCA_002080025.1 Modiolus philippinarum
TTTATGAATAAAGTAATTACTTTTGTAAAACAGACATATTTCATCGAGTACGCGATCACAATTCCTAGAACATACCGTTTTCAAGCAAGCGTCTATGAAAATAATTGGTAACGAATTTAAATAACTTTTTCCATGATGAATGCAAATAAACGCTTGGCTGTTAATAGCTTCCAAATAAAAAACAAAATTTGAGAAATTGTAAAGGGCATGAGTCACTTCATCCACCTCCCATATTCTTTTTACCTACCTTCCAATCAACTCTCCAATTTCCCATCCTATAACCCAACTGTGTTATCTCTCACGTCCCCGACGTTTATCACTTCTACCCATCTTCCATCAGCCGTTTTACCTGCTCATCCCCTCATGAAAACATACTCTCTTTCAGCGTAAATTTTTTTCCTTCGATTTTTGTTTTGTAGATTATGGGATCTATTTGACAGGTGGAACAACACTTGATTATGACACCACGTCATCTTATGTAATATTTGTAGAGTGTGCAGATATAAGGCGATCTACTGTGGGAAACTTTACTATAAATCTCATTCGTAACACAGTGAGTATCGATTCAGTCTTTATAAAGAGAATCGAGGTAAATCAAATAAACTAATTCGGCGGTGGCCCAAAAACCGATTATATTTGGAACCTAGCAAAATCTAAATTCAAGAAAATTTTGTTTAAAACTAATGAGTATCTCCTTCTTGCATGGCTCTTAAGAAACAGGAGTTGTCGAAATGGCCACATATAGAAACTAAATTCACAATAACTTTTGTTATCTATTACCACATGGTCAATACCTGTGTTGGCGGACAATTAGTACCCGATGGTATTCACCAACCCAGTAGCCAGTACTTCGGTGCTGGTCCGACAACCGATTATAATTAGAAACTTGCAATATCTAAATTTCAGAGAAAAAAAATGTTTAAAACTAAGGAGTATCTGCATCTTGCATAGCTCTGTCCCTATCTGATTTTGAAAATTTGTTCTCTATCAACTTTTTGACATATTTAGTTTTATGGATTTCCAAATGTCTTGATTTGATCTGCACTAAAGAAACATAAAATGGCCATAGGCAGAACTAAATTCACAGGAACTTCAGTATTTTGTGATTTATTACCATTGGGCCAATGCCTCTGCTGGTGGACTGATAGTCCCCAGGGATATTCACCAACCCAGTGACCAGTATTTCGGTGCTTGCACTATCTAAATTCAAGAAAATTTTGTTTAAAACTAATGAGTATCTTTTTCTTGCATGGCTCTTAAGTAACAGGAGTTGTCGAAATGGCCACATATAGAAACTAAATTCACAATAACTTTTGTTATCTATTACAACATGGTCAATACCTGTGTTGGCGGACAATTAGTACCCGATGGTATTCACCAAAACAAGTAGCCAGTACTTCGGTGCTGGTCCGAAAACCGATTATAATTAGAAACTTGCAATATAAAAATTTCAGAGAAAAAAATGTTTAAAACTAAGGAGTATCTGCATCTTACATAGCTCTGTCCCTATCTGATTTTGAAAAGTTGTTCTCTATCAACTTTTTGACATATTTCGTTTTATGGATTTCCAAATGTCTTGATTTGATCTGCACTAAAGAAACATAAAATGGCCATAGGCAGAACTAAATTCACAGGAACTTCGGTATTTTGTGATTTATTACCATTGGGCCGATGCCTCTGCTGGTGGACTGATAGTCCCCAGGGATATTCACCAATCCAGTGGCCAGTATTTCGGTGCTTGCATTATCTACATTCAAGAAAATTTTGTTTAAAGCTAAAGAGTATCTCCTTCTTGCATAGCTCTGTCCTCAGCTGATTTTAGCTTTTCTATTAGACATACATGTATTTCGGTTTATAGATTTTCCAATGATTGATTTGATCTGGACTGAAGAGACAAAGGTTGTCAAAATGGACATTTGCAGAAACTTAACTCCAAGTAACTTCATTTATACTCGAATTTTCGAGATTTCGAATATTTCAGAGGTTAAATATTTGATTAAAGAGGACATCAACCGTTTTTTTTCGAGAAAACCTTTATTGAAAAAACGAGGTTCGGTTTTATATAAAAGAACAATCCATTTGGATTTCAGACCCGCAGTAAGGGAAATTCTTTTATAAACTTCAATCGATTTGATTCCTAACCACATGGACAAACAATAACCCTCCGTTTTTAGTAGTATTTTCTCCGCTAGTACCTTGTCCTTTGTGGCATTTGAGATCAGAACTTTCTTTGTGATGTTAACTCTACACGTTTTGCATTTAGAAACAATGCCATATTTTTGTTATTTTTAACTTAGAATCTTTTTTTTCGGTAATTGTTAGCAACTATGATATACATGTACCTGCATTGTATTTTTCCACTTGATTTGATTATTTTGACTTTATTTATGGTTTTACAAATAAATACAAATACAAATATAAACTTGATTTGTCCTACTTTTATCAGAAGAAAAATTGAAAATCTCACAATAATTATGTCGCCCCAGACGTAGTCGGGACGACGTATTGTTTTTGGTCCGTTTCTTTGTTATTATTATTATTCCACAATTATTTCTTTCTTCCACCTATTTTTGTCCGGGCATTTTCTCAAACATGCCTAGACAGAATTAATTCATATATGGTACAAAGTTGGATCACCTTGAGGAGATGTGCATGCAACAACAAAAATTTTCAAAATGGCCGCCATTTCCTAGATGGCCGCCAAATTACGTCAAAATTTCAACTTTGTCGGATTTCAACGAAAATTAATTTCTAGGTAGATTTTGACGCTGCGAACAAGATGGGAACATAGAATTGGCTGCCAGGGGCGACATTAGCTATTGCTTGCAATTGCAAATCTAGTTATTTTTCTTTTTCATTTTAGGGGAATTCTTAACATAATTACGGATGATAAGACGATTTAGAAAATTTCAAATGAAGTGTCTCATCTTCTAATAAGAGGAGAATTAACCCACCTTCACTCGCATATAAGAAAGAACCGGTTCACGGCAGTGAACAAAACGATGGCATGTATTTGTTTGAAGAAAATTAATTCAAAGGGTTTATTACAACACATGCGTTTTATACATCATGTTATTAATTTTAGGTGCAAATGTTTTAACAACCTGTTTGTTAAAAAAAAACACTAGATTTCCTCCTTATTTTTTTTTAAATTTACTATGTGATAAGAAGGTTACATGCTTTTTGTACAGTTGAAAATATGCAACAGTTGTTTCCAAGACAGCCCTAACTAATGAAAGTCTAAATAATCTACAGGTTCGAGCATAATATCATACCCCCGCTCCCTCTAAATAAAGATCCAATCAAAATTTTGAATACATGGTGCACAATGGCAATGTGTACTGAAATTCTGTGAAAGTTTCATTGGATTTCACCAAGTGGTCTAGGAGGAGTTGTTGCCACAAAGTGTGTACCCCTATGGCAGACGGAATATAGAACGAACGAACAGACGAACGAACACCATGATCACTATATACCGCCCGCTAAAGCGGGGGTATTATAATACTGTGAAAGTACTATTGTTCGTGGGGTTCCAACTTTCTGGATTTCGTCTTTTGCTAAAACCACGAAATTAAGCTCCCAACGAAATGCATTATTCTCTTGAGTTTTAATGCACAGAATTTGAAACCACGAATCATAAGTACCCACGAAATAGTGGTATTTATAAAAGCCACGAAAATTGATGTCAACGAATAAAAGTACTTCCACAGTAAATAGAAATATATATATATATATATATATATATAAATATATAAATATAAATTAAAGAAAAACCAATTTTACCACGACAATTGGTTCAGATATATGATTTTAGTACATTATATCATTTCATTAATCAAACTGTATATGGAATCAATTTTTATCCGTTTATAATTTGTAGCCACCAGTTATAAACAGTCTGCCGAATTCTACCCAAATTTCAGAGGACCTGTCATCTAGAACTTTACTTCACACAATTAACGTTACCGACGTAAACGGAGATACTTTAACATGTGTTTTGAATCCTACAAGTGCAATATTTGACGTTGCTACTATTACATCAACTTCAGGTTTGTAAAACGTATTCATGGCTTAGACAAAAGGCTAATATGTTTTTACAAGAGACCATATTGAAGATAACGGATATATTCCACGAGTGTGAGAACTTCATGCTTTTCCCAAGTGAAACGAAAGACACAGAATTTCTCAAACAAGTGAAAGAAACTCTGATCTTTAATTTTAGTCGATTGTAAGAATATCTTTTTTTTACATAATAAGGATCAAACAAAAGGAAAGTAAAAATTTCCATTTCTGATATACTGTGATGTCAGATTCAGGGAGTTTATTATGGAAATAAATGTGACGTTGAACAAATAGCATTGTTAGATTGGACATTTACCCGTGTAAGACAGTTTCAAGCGACCCTGTCTCCTTTGAGCTGTTTTACACGGAATACAGCCATTTACGGAAGTGATGATAATTCACAAATGACTTTCCACAATTTTCATACAATCTAATAATTATTTATAGTGTTCCTGCTGCTTCGTAATCGACGAAAAAATTATTTAGAAATTACATTTTCTTTTAAAGATACGAATTTTTGTGTTTTCCTTAATTTTTTATTCATTAATTTTCTACATATGCAATTTATGAAAAAGTCTCAAAAACCCTAGTCATAAACCTTTCAAGTATATCGATTAGCAAATTTTCCACTTTATATCAATATAGTATATAAAATAGACCCCCCCCCCAAAGAAAAAAAGAAAAGAAAAGTGTGTATAGGAAAAATATAAATTCCTTAACCGAGTTCTTTGTACATGTTTCATATTTCTTTCTGTAATGTAGGATATTTTTATAAACTTTATAAGAAATGAAAATATAGAAATTTAATGAGAAAAAGGATAATCTAATCATGAGCTTTAAGGATGTAGTAAGGTGAGGTTTTAGAAATTTGCAAAAGTCATTCGGATTTCTCTGATTTTATCCAATATTACTATGTAAAATATTTTGCCCCATTTCACCCAATTTTCTAGTCATCAAAGTCTTCAGAAGCTCATTTTAAGTCATTTAGCAAGATTTTATTAGATTGTAGATTTTTCTTCAAAGTGAAACAAATCAATAATGTGTCCATACTATACTAAGGTGAAAGTCCAAGCCTTTCCCGCCATTTTTGAAAATGTGAAATATCTTGAAAATAAGGCCCATAACCTATCAATATTTTTAGCGGACTTTATTCCTTTAACATTTCTCTTTCCATTTAGGGTATCAATTTAAAATCGTAGATTTATTTAATTTCACCTTACTACATCCTAAAAAAGCCATTAAAGTAGTACGGGAGTTTAAAAGTGCGCATCATTCTTGTCTATATGGCCAGTGACCCCCAATTTTTATTTTTTTGTATGCTCTTATAACAAAGAAATAGTGATGAAAGTATAAGAAAATTCTATTTGACAGTTTTTCTTTTACCTTAAATCAAATCCGTTAAAGCAAAACAAAACTGAAGGATCTGAAAATATAATTTAAATTTCATAATTTGAATTGACTACATGGCGCTTAAAATCCTTAGAAGAAATACTGTAATTAAGGTAGTAGACCTAGGTTAAGGGACATAACTCTTAAAAATCACAGGTGAGTTTGTTGAAATCATTTTCAGAAACAGATTCTAAGCCTCTGAGTAACATAGATGATTTTTTATTCTTTTTCACGTCAATGCTTAAAAAGCATTGATGAAACTAACTATTTCAAACGTCTTACTGATTTAAAGAGTTATCTCCCTTAACCTAGGTCTACTACCTTAAGTTACATATAAAGATATTAGTTTGAAATTACAATTACTAATAGCCACTTATAAACTTTTATCAGATTTTGGAATTTATTTGACGGGTGGTACAACACATCATTACGACATTACATCATCATATGTAGTATCTGTGGAATGTGCTGATCACCGGCGTTCTGATACGAAAAACTTCACAATAGAATTAATCCGAAATGAGGTAAGTGAATCAATAATAACCCAAATGCCTCAAAAACTTGAGTCAGCAGAACAGTGTGAAAGGAAATATAATGAGATTAGCGATCAAAGGCCAATCCATCGATATGGCGAATAAGTAACTAGCGCAAAAAAACCATAATGACAGAAAAAAGCTGAAGTTTTACGTTTAAAATTGTTGTTACTTTGAGGACGAGCTAACTATGGTATGTTTCCGGGAGAATAAACAGTTTGGTAAAAGGGAAGTTCAGCTATATTGTTTTGATCTAAATATTGCCTTTTCATTAGTAAACTATGTTAATGTTGTCTCTAGATTTCTATGATTAATATGTCTATGTCTTCTGAAGATGAATAGCTAAACATTTTGTTTAATTGTGGCTTAATTAGTTTTGAAATTTTATAAATAAGTAGAGTTGCGAAAAGGAGACATAAGGCTTCATGTATGATAAAAATTTTATCAACGAAAAAATGTTTCGCTACTTTGTTTTTGTTTTTGTTCAGCATATTGAAACCAATATGTTCGATGCTTGACGAGGTGTATCTTATCTGACGGAGGCTTTTTGTTCTGTGCATCGATTTTAATAAAGTTTGAATTCTGTGTTAGTACTTGACATCGTTTTATTTACCTACAGACAACTTCGAATGTTACATTTTCAGCCCCCAGCAATAACTAATTTACCAATGAGTGCAGAGTTACCAGAAGACACATCCTCCGAAACACTCCTGTATACTATCTCAGTAACAGATCCTACCAACGACACAATACTTTGTACAATAACAACTTCCACGACAATGTTCTATTTACTTACAACTACAAACCAATATGGTAAGTTAACTGTTATTAATCTTCAGTTATTTTCAGAGGTGCTATTTGGGTTCCTGAAAGCCTTAAGCCTTATATATTATTATTTATCGATTAATATTTCCAATTTTTTGTGAGTGCATAAATTTGTACTGTGGTGTGGGGATTTAACAAGTTTTCAAGGCCATTTTCCCATAAGGCATAAATTATAATACGTTACTCGTAGGGGCGAAAATTAGTAAGTATCGAAGGAAAGCATAAATTTACCAGTTTAATTTATGTTTATCGCATGACCACAAAAGACATGGATGTAGCGTTGTTCGACAATTAGCAAAGAATTCCGCTCGAACCGGTGCTAGGGCCGTCTGAAACTTGCTACCAGGTATGAGCAAAGCTCATTGTTGAAGGCATCATAGTGACTTAAAGATGAAGAACAACAATAAAAGCGTTACTTCTTTGCTTTGATCTGCCATTTATTTGTAGAGACTTTGTCTCATGGACATTTGCTCTATAACCTTTCATTGTTTGCTTTTTTCAGATAGTAAATATATATTTATTTTACTGAATGGAAGGCACCTAGCACTTTTTGTCCCTTCTGATGTCACAATTGCATGATCAGTTTTTGGTTTGTGATGTCGAAATACTGATAAAAAATCACAAACTTGGAAAATATTTAACATGCATGAATGGCTAGTTTCTCGATAAAACAGAAGCGTCGCCAATTGGGAAAAACAGGAAGTTGAATTCAAATTGACAGAAGCAAGAATATTCATAACGTCAATAAAACTTTAAGAATGCTCGCTTCTCACGTTTTGGTATTTCTCAGATTTTCGGACTTCTCTTGTTTTATCTATTCAAAATCATTATAATTTGTTTGACCACGAACCTCCACATTTCTTTAGGAGTAGTCTGACAAAATTTCATTGAATCCTTTTTTTTCTGTCAAGTTCATTCGAAGATAAACATAGTTTTTGTTAAACATATAAAAAAAATAAATTTGCAGCCAAATTTTCAATCTTTTATATCTAAAAAACGAGATCAATAAACCTTTCAATTTTTGCCAGCTAAAATAACATTTTTCTAAGAAATAATATCATTTCTGTGAAATCCTATATATTTTAAAATATACCAGCGAACATCCTTTAGTTTCAAATAAAATAACCACATGATCATTTGGTTGTATTTCTCAACCTACTTGATGTGCGTCACGCCATTATAGGAAAATATATGCTAAAACAAATTAAAGAACCTTAGTGAGCAAGCTCACATACCCAACGCCTCCACATATCAGAAAATCCTGCATTATTGAACTAAAAAATATCCTATAAGCAATGTTATAGATAACAAGAGGCTCCCAAGAGCCTGTATTGCTCACCTGGGCCATGGCTGACACAATTAGTCAAAATAATCCAAATGTATAAGGGTCTCAATTTCAAGTTTGTTGATAGACATTGATGTTATATGATCCAAAAATAAACTATATTCCCCAGCTATTTTTGATGGGGCGTAGACTGACTGTCACCTTCTTGAAGAAGGCCATCTAAGCATCATTGTGCCTCACTTTGGTTCCAATTGGCCTATTTTTTTAGAGGTGATCTTTAAATGATTTCCAATGGGATCCAAGGTTAAACTGTTCATCGCTGAATGCCATCTTGGATGCTATGTGGACATGCTGGACACATTTTGTGCAGGGGACCAAGAAAGGACCACTGTGATCAAGTATGATTCCAATTGGCCATGTGCTCTCAAGGAGAACATCTTTGAATATGTTTCCTTATAGGATCCAATGTTAAAACCTTGTTCCCCTTTCATTCACCATCACCATCTTGAATATGATGTGGACTTGCCGAATACATTTTTTAAAAGGGACCAACTAAGGACCATTGTGACTAAGTTTGGTTCCAATTGGCCAAGTATTTTCAAAGGAGATTTTTGCAAAATTGTCCAAGTTTTGACAAGGTTCCCCACTGGGGGGTCCATCTTGGAAGACATGCAGACTTGCCCGACACAGTTTTTCAAGGGGTCCACCCTAGGACTATTGCGACCAAGTTTGGTTCCAATCGCCTCAGTGGTTTCAGAGAAAAAGATCTTTGAATGCTTTCCCGTAGGGTCCAATGTTAAAACTGCGTTACCCTCTGGCAGCCATCTTGGATATGATACAGACTTGCCAGACATTTCTTTTAAAAAGGACCACCTATAAGGAACATTGTGACCAAGTTTGGTTCAAATTGGCCCATTAGTTTCAGAGATCTTGGAATATAGGGGACATTTTCCGATAAAGATCCTACTGGCAGCCATCTTGGATGGAGTGTTGACTTGCCAAACACATTTTTAAAGGGGGCCACCTAAGGAATATTGTGACCAAGTTTGGTTCCAATTGGCCCGGCAGTTTCAGAGAAGACGTTTGAATGAAAAGTGTATGACTGACAGACCCAAGACACAATGATAGCAAAAACTCACCATGGCATAACCAGGTTAGTAGTAGAGTTCATTCAGACTATGAAGACGAAAAACTTCTACCACAGTATCTGGAAAAGATATTTCAATTGAAGGCAAACATTGACCAATGTAAGACACAATATACATTTATATACTCAAATTATTACAATGTGAAATAAGCAAAGATTATGGAAGTATTTTTGCAAAAAATTGTAAATATTTGTATAAAAACACCTTTTTTACTCTTGATTAGGTAACAAATAATTGTTTTTAATAAAGTGATAGCAGGGAATTTCTCTTAAACTTAAAAGAGAAAAGTAAACCAAAGAAGATTTGAAAACAGATTTTAAAGGGAAATTACCCAGGACAAGATGATACTTGCTGTTTTAGCTGAAAATAGTCTTAAGTCCAATAACTCCCATAAAAATAATCCGATCAGTAAGGCAGTATAATATGCACATCTACACATCATGACCAACAATCCTACCAAATATGAAAGCATTTCATTGGGCAGTTTCAGAGGAGTTGCAGTGACAAGATGATACTTACTGTTTTAGCTGAAAATAGTCTAAGTTCAGTAACTCAAGTCCAATAACTCCCATAGAAATAATCCGATCAATAAGGCAGTAAAGTATGCACATCCACACATCATGACCAACAATCCTACCAAATATGAAAGCAATCCATTGAACGGTTTCAGAGGAGTTTCAGTGACAAGATGATACTTTGGTATTTTAATTGAAAATAGTCTAAGTCCCATAACTCCCACAAAAATTATCCGATCAATATGGCGGTATAGTATGCACATTTATATACATGTATGTTGATAAGCTAATATTCTTCAGTATCATTGATTGGTTACAAATTTTCACAGACATAAACTTTTAAAGGGCAGTGGTATGATTTCATGATTTCCAGGAGCAGGATATGCTTACCTTTTTGGTGCACCTGATGTCACTCTCAGGTTTTATGGGATTTCACACTGTGTGTACCGTTTTGTGCTTTTATTTTCGTGTTTATGTGGCTGTCCTGCGTCATTGTTTCTCAATGTTCTCGTTTTTGCCATGTTTCTGGACATTAACTTTTTGTAATTGCTAGTCTTTGTTCCTTCGGTACATTGTATTCTACCGTCGTTGTTTCTGTCATATGACACATATCTCGGCAAGAGTAGACAGTAGAAATGAGTGCGATCAAAACAAATTGGTGTCTTGGTTGGTTAGAATGTCGGTGAAATATTAGATGTTTTAATTTTTTACTTAACAAATTCAACTCAAGATGCAAAGAGGTATGACCGCTTTCACGTGAATTTGTTTCTTTCATAATTCTCACTTTGCAAATACGTAAAATCTTCTTCGCAACTGCTGTAACAGGTGATCGATTTTATACACTATCAAAACAAAATTATCTAATGCATTTTCATAACTTAAGATAAAAAAAAAATCGGCCACTAAACTTGCCACTTAATTGCAAATTTGACAGGTTTTAACAATTTGGGTAAAAATCGCTGTATAGCACCTCCAGAACTAAACTTAATGCCATTTTGAAGGGCAAATGTTTGTACGCTCATAACAGAAAAAGATTTGCTTTGAGTAGTAACATCTCACAAACACTGAAATGGCTTAAATGGACATAAACGGCTATTTACGGCTATGTTCGATTGCTAATATGTCAGAAAACATAAAAGTTTGGGATAATTTAGTTTTATCCTTTGAAAGAATACGTATTACACTATTGAATTGACACGACTGGTCACGGGTCAATAATATCGGGATTAGTTGTTTTAAACTTACCTACAAGACAGACGAAATTAAGCCATGCCTAACCTGTTAAATGCATTTGAGTAATAATAATACCAGAGGCCACCGGACTCGATTTTTGACAACATTAGAGCATATTTAGAAAATGGCTCACCGTAGGAACAACATTTATGACTAAATGACCATACCTCTTTAGATAATACAATAAGTTCAAACAGTTTATGTAACACCTGGAAAAAGTAACTCTCCATTAATGGCCAGCCAAGTGTAAAACTATGATAAACGGGAGTCTCCGTAAATTATTTCTAATCTTTCCAATACGGGATTTTTGAATCGCGATCAATCCGTAAACAGTTCAAATTTTATCTATTCGTAGCGCTTCAGTTTAATTCGTTTTAGTCAATTAAAATTAAGTTAAAGAATGGTCATATAGAAAAAATGCACTTCAATTTCGTTAATAGTTTGGTCTTATGTGGTATATACTTCCTTCTTACTGATATCCGTGGTGATCGTTTCCGCCTTCAATTACACGAGAATTAATATCTCGAAAGTCCCGTATTAAACATGACGGTTATGGATAATCATGCTCAATTTTTTGATGATTTTGGCATAAACATTACACTTTTGTGAAATTAGAACATCCGACCCACCCAACCCCCCGACCCCCCC